>QPGU01000488.1:58412-79805 GCA_004135705.1 Alloteropsis semialata | reverse complement strand
TGCGCAACTAAAGTCTTCGTGCTAATGAAAGAATAATCGCATTTCTGTTAAAACACTCGCACGAGGGGAATAGAAAACAAAATACGGATGCCAGCACGCAGGAATCAAGTAAGCAGTGAATGAAGTAGTAACGGATAAACATATCTTACCAATTGCGACAGTCGAATTAAACATTTGAAGGGAGAAGAAGGCAAATCTTCATTCAATTGCTGCGCTGTGCTGCGCTTCGCTCCGCTGCGCACGACCACGACCCAAACAGATACAACAATCCAAAGAGAAAGGGGGAAACAGTTTGCGTGGAGAAAGGGAAAGAACGTGGACCCCACTGCTTTATATTTTCAAGTGAAGATAGTGTACAATTTTATTTTTTTAAAAAATACATTTGCAACTGACGAAACATTCAATTGCAACATGGTTTGTATCACAGTTGCAACACGGTTAGGAAAGAGACAGGAGAGTTTGCGTGGAGAAAGGGCAAGATCGTGGACCCCACTATTTTATATTTCCAAGTGAACGTAGTGTACAATTTTATTTGTAAAAAATTCATTTGCAACTGAAGAAACATTGAATTGCAACATGGTTTGTATCACACTTGCAACACGGTTAGGAGAGAGACAGTCACTACACATTTTTTTTAAAAAATACCAGTGCAGCAAATATAATTGAAAATCACAAATCAAATAAAGAGTAACACCATTTGTCAGTTCAAACATTTGAAACTAAATATTTTGTACAAATTTATATTTAAAAAATACATTTTCAACAGAATAAACATTCAATTGCAACACGCTTTGTATCACATTTGCAACAAGTTTATGAGACAGATACTGGTACACATTTTGTGAAGCGAAATCTACACACGGTGCAGAACATCTTATAAGAATTTTGTAAATATTATTCAAAGTATTCCAAGATTAAGTGTGTGTGGATTATTTTAAATTTATCTAATAAATTTTGAAACATACTTCCAAAAGGAAGTTTCAAACGTACTTGCAAGTTGCTATCGCAACAAAAGTTGCACAAATTCAAAAATTGGTTTAAAAACTTTACAAAAAAAGTTTTGAGTTTTCGGCTGAATATGTAGAACTTAAAATCTGAATATATTTCCAAAATGATACAAACTTTATACATCAATGATAAATATTTATTTCAAGTAGTAATGTAAGGAGCTACATTCAAGAATTCCTACTACAAACGTGATGTACTTATCCAAACTACTTTACTATTTTCGAAATGCGTGGAAAATCGCCCTGCAAATCAATAAAAAATCAACAAAAATATTAACATAAGCTTTGTTATACCACAATAGCAAATAAAAACAATAAATAAAAATAAATGAAATTAGAAAAACATACAGGTCCAAAATACTCTTCGACAACATCAATTTTGGATTTGTTGTGCTCACTAAATAGTAGACTATTCAAAATTTGAATACAAATATTGGGGATATCTTTTGCTGAGAAAGCATCAAGAAGTTTTCTACCATACTTCCAAAGCTCCATAAATTTGATAGCATAAATACCAGAATCAACACTGCAAAAAAATAGTAATAAACTAAGAATATAAATCATATAGTATTAATCAAGCAGAAAAGCACATAAGTTTTTTGAAGAAAAGACTCATTTCCAAACAGGACAACTACATATTTGCAATACTGAAACAGCTCAATTGCAATCAAGCCAAATAGATGTCTGCAAGCAAAAAAAGAAGATAGCAACACGTCTGCATTGTAGATGATAAAAAGGCATTTGCAAAACTAATAGCAACTCAGTTCCAATAAGGATAAATACTTGTTTGCAAGTAAAAACATCTCATTGAACACATAACTAGGAAATCTGCAACTCAAACTTTATCCAGCTGATGCAAAGGCAAGCTCGGCAGCAATTGTGCAAGTATTATGATTTGGAAAGGTAAAAGTTAACTTACACCTCAGTATGTTGTGGAACGTGAGGGTAACATATCTGGAAGCTATCAAAATCAACTTCAGTACCTACAAATAATCCCCAAGCACGGTAGAAATTTCGTATCTGGAACACGTTAAGCAAGACATAAAAATAAGAAACAAAAGGAAAATGAAATCTGCAAAGAGTAACAGAAGCTTAACTTAGAATATATTTACCATAGGTTTCCTGCAACAAACTGCAAAGTTATCATGTTTGGTAAAAATAGAATCCAAGAACACAAAGAGCTTGTTCCGTAAATCAACAACAAAAACAAACCAATGCATCCCTTGAAAAGTAGGAAAAAACAGCTACAACAAAATAAAAGGAAAATATATATGAATTAGTTTGTACCAAATATCCACAAAATCATATGCTAAATAAATTTTGAAAGCAATAGAACCATTAACTCACATATTCAGATAAATGCAGTGGTAGAACTGAACCTGCCCCAGTAAAACACCTTTCAACATAAGAATAATCTTCACGGTAATTCAACAGAAAAGCCTGGTAAGTAATCAAAAACATATTACAATGATATATAAAACTAAGCAACTTCCTTAGCAGCTGTATACAAAACTGTAGAACATTTGATCAGTAAAACTTGAGACCTTACCGCCACTGAAGAAAAGAAATAATGCTTTTTTGATACCGTCAGTCTCTCATCTAAAAAAATACTTGCGACACAAACAGTTGATTACATATGTAGACATTTTTTTTGCCAGCTGTCAAAGAGTCACCAAGAGAAAATAGCCTGATTTTGCAACCACCAATATCAACAATTTCAAGCCTACAACAGACAGAAAAGATTATAAGAGATTACAAGATATAAAGGTTTAAGAAAATCACTAATATGTACTTCCTACTTACTTGGAATGTCTATAACTAGAAGCAAGTCTGCAAACAGCAAGATAGTTTCTTCTTTCTTTTTCAGTAACAGCAAACATATTATTACTGGCAGTAAAATCATTTTCATCAGTAGCTGGAGCTTTCTTTGATGATTTTCCATCATTGACAAAAGACAAAGATGAACAAGAAGGTCTCTCTACGTTAACATGAGCTGAAGATGAATGAGTTTGTTTGAGAGAAGCATCTGTTTTACTGTAAACTTTATCTCTTCGATTGTATATGAGTTTAAGCTTGTCAATAAATGTAGGCTGTCTGACAAACTGACCATCAGAATTCTGCTTAACATTAAAAGAAAGAAAAACATGAAAATATGGAGTATAAACGAAAAGCAAAGCTAAATTTAAATGTATGCCAAGACTTACTGGAGAGTTCAATGGTCTCACATTGAATGCAGTAGATATGCGTGGACTGGATTGACAATAATCAGGTAGCACAGAATCAGCAACTGGTATTTCATCCAAACTTATGAAACTCAATGTTTCCTGTGTAAGCAACAAAGAAATGAGTTGTGCACCTAAAATAATAATATAATAAATGAACAAAAAAAATTAATTTCACAAAACAGCAACCTTATCAAGAATATTTGAAGTAGTTTGCATCATATGCTCAGGAGGCAATTTCAAAGAAGGATTTGTGCAGTTTGTAATCTTAGGTTCTGAAGCTGAAGAAATATATCAAGTCATTGTCATCGCAAAAAACAAGGTTAAAAAATCATAACTAAAAACCAAAATGATAACACAAAGATTACCAGCCGAGCAAGTGTTGATATTCAAAGCTCTCTTCTTGTTTACAACAGCTGCTGAGGAATTATTCATAACTACAAAAGTAAAACTAATTATAAAAAAACACTGTCATAGAATAAATAATATAATGATGAGTCTTTGTGAAAAAAAAAGATTAAAACTTACAAACCTCTTTTCATGGAAGTATTGCCAAAATCATTCAAAACAGGATTGTCATCTGAAATAAGGTTAGGTGATTTTTGAACTCCTACAGATCGCTTGGCAACTTGCTTTCCATCAGACAACAGATTCTTGGTAACATCCAGACCTTCAATTGAAGAAATAAGTTCAGAACTTCAAAATATTTAAATACAAAATGAACAAACAAAAACAATATCTGAGGACAAAATAAAATAACTAGGACATTAAGATATGCATCATTACCAGCAGAATTCATAACATGTGCATCTTTAGAAGCTTTGTCATTGCACTCAGCCTTTGAATGACATGTCACACAGTCAAACAGTTTTAAATTGAAAACACCAAATCTTCAGAAAGGGGCTGCTGTTCTTTGGGCATCTTTGTACAGTGGGAGTTGAAAATTTCAGAAATGCCATTTACAAGCTGAAATAAATTTAAAATATTAAAAACCCTGAAGTATAGACAACAACCAAAACAGAAAACTGGAATTAACACATAACCTCATTATTCATCATGTGCCCAAACAAAATCTCTAGCTTTGTTCTGAAGTCAATTTCACTATGATTGCCAACAGTGTCATGAAACAAATTTTGAGCAACAGCAGCAGGTGGATGCTAGAAAAAACACAAAAAAATGAGATAGATTAGAAGATAACTAAATCACAAAATAAAAAAACAACATTAACAAACACAAAAAACATTATAAAACATAACCAACAACATAGTAATAATCATAAATATGAACAGAGTAGAGAAAAAAATACATGCAAACAACAAAACTAACAACATTACAAATAGAACAAAATATAACAAATAGAAAAAAACAAATGACACAACTTTACAAATACCACAAAAGAAGAAATAATATAGGGAGTAGAGTTAGATAGAGCATACCTTACATTCCTTAATCTGATTAGAAATGCAGGCACTAAGTCTTGCCTTCAATTGTTTAATTTTCTTCAAGAAAAAACATTACATGAAACAATGCTACTATTAAAAGATAGTACCGAGACAAGTGAAACATAACATAGAAAAATCAACCTCTTTCTTGTGTAGCTTGAAGAAAAACTCATCAACTTGAGCAGTATCAGTAGAATGATTAGAATCCTTCTTGAAATATTGAAAATAATTAGTATCGTTCAAAACTAAACAAAAGTTGAGTCCTTAGAGCATTTCAAAAAAAAATTAAAAAGCACCTTATCAATGTTGTTAGCAGAGAACATGGGTTCCCTCAAATTTGACGTCAACTGGTAAATAGCCTAAACAAGTAAATGAATTGTATAAGGATGATGAAAATATAAACTATAAAAAAAACATGGAGCTACAAGATAATATACAGCATTCTATAACACACACAGACCTCTTTCTTGTATAGTTCGAAAAGCAACTCATCAATACTGTTGTCTTTCCAATTGTTTGGCACCTATAAAAGATTTGATTAATCATTGCTTGAAGTAATATTAGCATTTCAGATAACTGGGTTCGTATGTATAATGAACTTACAAGGTGTTCATCCTGCAAATTCTTGTCGTCACATTTATAGTTATGATTGTTGTCAGAACCACCTCTGTCGAGAACCATAATCGCAAACAACTGAAAAAGAAGTGGACCAAACTACATGAGACAGTATGCTTGCGCCGTGCGCTACTAAGACGAGAATACCAAATCAAGTCTACTTCAAGTGAAATTGCAAAAGGAACACACAAAATCGACTTCACCTTAATGGATGAGCATATGATTGATTCGTGCGGAACTAAACCGATACTATTCAAGGGAATCGAACTTTGTCCTATATGTTGAATATCATTTCTGCGACAAAACTAGCACGGGAATCATAAAATCGGTGAATGAAGGAACGATGGATCGAGATATATTACCAATTTCGATGATGCAATTGAAGATTCCGACAGGATGGAAGGCAAAATCCGCAGTAGTCCGATCCGCTCGGACATGGGAAAATAATATGGAACAAGTGAAAGAGAAAAGGGGAAAGGTAGTTGCGTGCAGGAAGGGAAAGAAGGTGGACCCCTCTGTTTGTTTTTAAAAAATAGCTACCCACACAGAGATGATTCTGTTCGGTTGCAGAGTAACATTCAATTGCAAGTAAAGTAACATTCAATTGCTGGGTGCATTCTATCACATTTGCAACACTTGAGACACATTTGCTGGAAGAGATAACATCGAAATTCGAACTCAGGATGCATTACAATTGCGTACACATAATCATTTGCTAAGAATATCTTCTTCTCTGGTAGGAATTGTACATTACATTTGCAACTGAAGGAACATTCAATTGCACTGTCCTTTCTATCACATTTGCAACACGCTAAGACAAAGACACTTCTGACACATTTTGCTGAAGGCATAACATTTACAGCATGTCCTTTCATAAGAATTCTAGATTTGAAAAATTCAATAACTTGTGATCAAGTGGATGTAAAAAACTTGTGATGATGTTCACTAAACTACAAAAAATTAGTGCTCCGCATTATCAACATTGATCCCTGCACCTTCATTCAGTGATGAGTGGATCATGTTATATGCTGTTAACTTTCTGAATTGAAAGGCAGTTGCCTGAAAAATATGAACACAAAAATATATTAAAAAGAGGAACATATAGTCACTGAAATTGATATGAAATTTCACTAGAATTGTTTAATGAATATGTCATACGAAAACTTACATGACAAACATTCTTAACAAACTGGCCATTCTAATTATACATAAAAATCATCACATAAATACCACCATTGCTCCTGAATTTTTGTTTACCAGAAAAATAATAATTCAGATAGGAATTTTTTTAATAATACAAACAACAATATATAAGATCAAGCATGGAATAATACATCCGAAGCATATCATTCGAATGCTTTGAGCACTGCTTGAACTCAAAAGAATAATTTTTCAATTCTTTCATAAAGATATCTGCTAACTGGCATAATTTCTGCAAGTTGTTGAGCTACAAAAAAAGATAAAAATATTAATTACATATTCTACAATAACAAATTCACATAAAACAAACTCTTACAATTAGATTAAGAGACTTACGAAATTCTTCTTGAGATAATTCTCAAAACCTGCCAAGTGATATTCTGATGTCCTTACAGCTGGATCAAGAACTTGCACTTGTTTTACTTCATGATTCACACAGATAAGGAGCCAACGACAATTCCAACAAATTGGGAAAAACAACTACAAAGACAAATAACACACAACAAAAACATAATGTTATTTTTTTAAAAAAAGAAAAGAAAAGTATAGAGAAAAACTGGTATAAGATATCATACCAATTTAGAATGTGAGATATCCATAACTTTATGCAATTTTTTCAACTTAGGTACTAATGTTTCTGGATTAACTTTCCATGCATTAAATGAGAGAAGAAATTCCTCCAACAAATGATTAGAGCAAAAGTTATTTGTAATGAGAATAAAATATGATTCGCACTAGAGTATTGAAAAAAAGATATTAAGTTGGTACCGTAATATCTGTAGTGAAAGCAAATTTCTTAATAGGGTGAGTGTCACAGATGTCCCGATGATCATAGTTAAAGAATTACAGAAAAACATTCATCAACTCATCATAAATTTCACCGTAAGGTTGTAGACATTCACGAAAATATTCATAGGAGCACTTGTATCCAAGAATTGAAACAAAAGAGCGTCTGCTACATGAAAGTAAATAATCATCAGTGCTACAACCTTTTCCAAGTTAGAAACATTAAAATTTGGGAAAAAAACCTGAAAGAGCAATTTATAAATACTTACAATAGATGATGCGGATAAGCCTCAAAATAATTCGCACGAACATATTGAAGATATGCAGTTTCTATCTCATATGTAATGAACAATTCAACAGAATCACTGCTCACAACATTCTTCTTCTTCTTTTCTTCTCTTTTCAAATGCGTTTCAGTCTTCCTATTTATAGAAACAGCTATAAAACAACATTCATTTTAACAGGCAGGAAGTAAGTCACTGGTTGATGAAGTTAAAATTACTTATAATATATTGAATAACCCAAGTGTCGACACACAATCTAAATAATAGGACAGAATAGTGATATATTTCATTCTCAACACCTAGAATAAAATAAATTTGCTGTGCTAAAGTAACAACACATTAAAATTTGCTGTACTAAAGTAATATTTTGAAGTGATGTCATTCAGAACAATTTTGAAATAACACATTAAAATTTGCTGTGCTAAAGTAACAGATGTTTGTACGACTCAGAAAAAAGTTTAGGAAACGAATCTAGACAAAAAAAAAGTAGCAGCAAAAATGAATTATAGCTAATCCGTATGAACTATCCTAGTGTGGACCAATGGTGGTCACCCTTGGATGATGAGTGATTGACAACCGTTGTGTGGTTTGATGTATCTCTTGGCTTCTGATGGGCAGGTGTAGGATGCGACATGGCGGTCGACGGCATGCGGTGAAGGTCAAGCGCGAAAGGTTCATGCCGATGGACCGAGGGCGGTGAAGGGTGAACGAGTAGGCTTGGACTGAGGGACCCGAGGAGTCCGGGCGGAGTCATGGGCGGTCCACATGGTGCACGGAAGAGCAAGAGTACATGGTGTGATGGAGACGGCGTCGGTCGAGTCAAGCGGAACGGAGGCGAGTCGAGTAGGCGGCCCGAAAGCGGGAGCGAAAGACTTGGAGGCGTCGGAAGCTTGGCGGAGGCCGGACACGTGTCGACATTGGTCAGTCACGTCATGCGGCGGCGAGCAATGAGGGTTTGACCAGTTTGGCCTCAAAACTGAGGGTGAGTCACGCCTGCGGGGTGTGCAAGGGGGTTTGGCGGTTTGGTCCTCAAAACCGGCCAGAGGCAGGTTTACCAGTTTGGGCCTCCAAACCGGACGGTGGCGGGTTTGCCGGTTTGGGCCTCAAAATCGGGGGTGACAAGTCAGAGGACGAGTGGCACCATCGCGAAGCTTGCGTCGAGACGAAGCGAAGTCGTGAAGGAGCCGGGTCCGTCCGATGCTTGCAGAAAAGGTTAGACGGTTTTACCCCTGAGGGGTATTTGAGTTGTGTGTTTCATGTAGGGGCGTTTTGGACATTTGGCCAGCACCTATATATATGTGGAGAGGCTGAAATTTCAGCCATCTCTTTGGGCTAGTTAGGTGGGGGTTGCTCATTTGTTTGTGGGTGCCTTTGGGTGAGAGGAGAGAAGAGAGGAGATGCTCCTGTTCTTGAGCTTTTTGCCATCCAAGTTTTGCAATACTTGTGAGTGGCTTGTAACCGGATATGGCTAAGTGATTCATAGTGATTTCATCCTCTTAATATTGTGCCAAATCCTTTGTTGCCGACGTTTTCCTTTTTCGGATTTTTAGAGGTATTTTCGGTGAATTTTTGTTCTTCGCGATTGAGCCCAAATCCCGTGAGATTTGTTGGGGGAATATGTGAGTATTTACCATGTGATTTCCCTTCAAAACCCTCTCGGATTTGGCTTAAATTTGAAGATTTCTACAAAACCGAGTTCTTGCTTAGGGTTTCGGTTGTCTCCTAAATTCGTGATGAATACTTGAGCTTTTTGTGAGATTCTTGGTAGATCTCGTGGCTCAAGTATTGCATCGTTTCGTGGTGCGTGGAGAAAGTAATTTGTTTTTCTTTTGAAGTGCCTTTGCGTCTGTTCTTGCTTCTTGTCTGTCTGTTCTTCCTGTGCAGGCGCGGCTCCCTCGGCTCGGCCCCGACGCATGCACGCGAGCGCGCCCTGCAGCCACGCGCAGCACTCACGGACGCTGCTGCTCGGGCGAGAGCGTGGCCCAGGCGAGCAGCTGCCCAGCCGAGCGTGGCACGCACAGCGCACGCGCGAGCTCACGCGGGCGCGAGGCCCAGGCTCGCCCGGCAGGCAGCCCATCGCAGCAGCTGGCCAGCAGCACGCAGCAACCCACGATGCGCGGTCCACGGAGCTGCCTTGCAGGCCTGCGCAGCTCGAGGCCAGCAGGCTCGGCCCATGCATGGCAGCAGGTAAGGGTTTAATTTTAATTGTTATAATCATTAGTCAGTAGTTGCTTAATCATTACCAATCATTGTTTAATCATTGTTTAATTATGGAAATCATCATGCAATCATTAATTAATATTATTTAGCTCTTTTATGTGTTTAGCTCTTTGCTAATCTTTATTTAGTTTTAAGTAATTTAAGCTTTGCTTGCTTAAGTGCTTGACTAGTGAAAGGTTGGTTAGTGGCTTAGCTTAATCGCTTGTGCAAGCTTTTAGTTGTATTGCTTTTGCTTCCGCATTGTTCTGTGTCTCTCTAATAGTTCCTAAGGTGAGTTTGCCATGAGTTGACCAGTGTCATCTTGACGATTTGGAGAGAAGTGTGTTTGGGGTTGTAATCGGGACTTAGGCCTTGTTTCTCCGAGAAAATTTTTAGAGGCTCCCATTCACCCCCACCCTCTGGTCGCCCGCTTCGGTCCTTCACCTAGTAAATAGCCCACATAACAAAATTTCCTCAACACAATTCAATACACGTTTCTACAATTCGGCGCAAAAGTAGAGACCAAGATTATTAAGCTAAATTACTTGCGGATTTCTAAGAAGCGGAAGTACGGAAGGAACAAGAATACACGAACCTGGTAGATAATTTTTCATGGGGTAAAATTTGCGGAAGCAGTTGGACGGCAGAGAAGCGGAGGGCAGCAATCCAGCGAGAGATCCGTAGAACGACGCCACCAGAAGATAAGAGATTCGCGCGATAGATCCAAAAAGAAGAAGAGCAAGAGAGGACAATACAAGAAAAAAAAGAAAACAACAATTGTTAAACTTTCAATAACTGGAGGGATATATATAAAACTAGACTTGCAATTGCAAATGTCATATACTACGGATTGCAATTGCAAATATCATACACGACGCCGCCACAAGAGAAGAGATACGCGCGATAGATCCAAAAATAAGAAGAGCAAGAGAGGACTATACTAGAAGAAAAAAAGGAAACAACATTTATTGAACTTGTAACAGCTGCAGGGATATAAAACTAGACTTGCAATTGCAAATATCATACACTATGGCTTGCAAATGTAATATCAAAACACAGACAATGAAATATCTCAGTGAAGTTTCATGTGGTGCTCTATGTTCATCTGTTGCATGGCATCCACTATCTTCGTGTCCACTTTTGCATCATGGAAACTACGCTTGTGGCTGTCCTACCGTCCAAGCACAGCCCTCATGCCCTATGTTAGCAGTTTCCAGATAGTAACCCACACAAAATTTTCAGCTAAAGAAAATCCTCAATCGGTTAGACACGGGGCAAAAAAACAAATATCATACACTATGGCTTACAAAACTCCAGGCTTACAATTCATCTTTCAATTAACCGAAAAACAACAGTTGGAAAAATTCAACACCTTACTCCTGCAATCCACGATGCATCTCATTTGCAACCTTACAACTGTATTTGCAAGTTAGTTCCAACAAATCATTTACAACTCCAGTTATAATAAAAATTTAAGTATGTACACTAACAAACGTCCATACTATTACAGCCCCACTACTTATTTGCTTGAAGTGACGAGATATCAACTTCATTCTTCAAAGAAGTCGCCAGGTTGTGTGCAACAAGCTTTCGAAACTTACTTGCAGTTACCTGAAATAATTATACAGCTATTAATAAATTATGAGCATATTATATAGTTACTTTGTTCACTGGAATAAAATAACATAATCAATACGTTTAAATTAAACTTGCTTCAGTGAAATGTTTCACAGATTTTCCATTGAAGTTTTCCATAAATATCATAACGTAAATACCACAGTCAAAACTGTGAAATAAAGGAACACAAGTAAGCTTTTTTGAAAAAATATGATATGACAAAGTTTACAAGAAAATAGAGTTGAATAATTTCCATAAAGAAAATAAAGATTTACTTGTTTGATTGGACAGGGCATTCTGGAGAAACTTTTTCATATTTTTAGAAGTCTCTGTCAAATATTCCAGCAAGTTTGCATGTGTTTTGGAAATTGCAAGCCTGCATTATGAAAATAAGCAAGATATAAGAAGCAACCACACTGATAAAGGACAGTAATCAAATAGCAGTTGTACAAGACATTTAAAGAACAAAATTTACCAAATTATCCAGTAGAGAAAACCGTTTCCTCTGAGTAGGAGAATTAGTTGAACTCAAGCATTGAAGCTGCTTATCTAATTGGTTGATACAGATCAAAATCTAATGTTTGTCAATACAAAGCGGGAACATAAGCTGGAAAATATATATGATATTTAATGATTCAGAACGTATTCAAAATATAGTAAGGTTCAAAATTCATAAGTAAGATGTGTGTAATAGGTACGTACAATATCTGCTTTCACTATATCAAACTCAGCATTCATCCTCTTGATTTCAGATAAAGTGGAACTTGATGAATATGATGCT
The DNA here is from genome assembly GCA_004135705.1 of Alloteropsis semialata. NCBI lineage: Eukaryota > Viridiplantae > Streptophyta > Magnoliopsida > Poales > Poaceae > Alloteropsis > Alloteropsis semialata. Next base: position 67,652 of record QPGU01000488.1, on the reverse strand, counting down.
TTACTGGCAACAAGCTTTGACTACAAAAATATATCAAAAATTAAAAAAACTTAATTGAATATACTATGTTAGAACAAAATATTTACAAACAAATGTTAGCACTTACGTTAAGAAAAGAAGAGAAGGCAACTTTGATTCTTGAAGCTCTAGTATCAACCTTCTCTTTGTTTTCAAAGTTCAGCAATTGTCCATAAAGACTCATGATATCATCAACGATATGACCTCTAGGTTTGAGTGAATCACGAAAGTGCAAATATGAACACTTGAAATCAGAAATGATCTCCTGTTTGTAAAATATTTCATTAATAAGATATAGCACAGAAAATTTACAAAATACATTGAAAAAAAACATAGAAGAAAACAGACTTACGACTTTTTAGTTCTAATGTATTGACCGCACACGTATTTGGTATAAGATACATCAACATCATTAGAAACTTTCAGTTGCAGATTATTATCTTCATCATTAGAGATAAAGGCCCTTTTTTTTCCTCTTCCTCTTCTCCAAAGTACTTGAGCGTGTTCGCTGATTTACAATACCTGGACATATTTAAATGAAAATCACGAATGACAATGTAAAACAATGGAGAAAAAATTACAAACAAATTTTAATGAAGTGTAATATATTGAAGTACCTGTAGATTTCAGAGCTGATTGATCAATGTCAAGGATAGCAGTGGTTTTAGCATTGGACATATCTGTTTGCATTTCAATATCGTTGCCTACTGCACTGTCCACATCAACTTGCACATCATTGGAATTACAAGGCGTTTGTAATGAACAGTTCAATTCAGACAGTGCAACAGAATAAATTTCAGAAGAAAGCAGAGATAGTCTGTTCGCAACTGATGCATTCGCTGAGTTAGAAAGTGGCAAATTTGAGGTCTGACCAAGTTCCTTACTTAGTAGCTCAAAATGCTTCTTCACAATAGGCTGAATGTTCACATTAAGCTGAAATTTTTTTAAAAAGCAATTTTAATTATATTCATGGATAGAGTAATATACTGGAAAAAGGTTGAACTGTGTTTGAGAAGGAAAAAAACTTACATCTGCAAAGTTGGGGAATATTGGAACTGAATGATCAATAGATTCTAAAAGCATATCTAGAGAACTGAACAAATGTTGAACAGGCTTTAAAGCAACCTTATTTTCAGATAACAATGAGTCTTGTGCATTAAAATCTTCACTACCTTGTAAATTCACATTCTCATTTTTTTGAACTGACTCTATATAGCATAGTTGAAAGATACTAGGACTAGATGAACCTGGTTTTGCATTCACATCAACAACATCATGCATTGAAAATTTTTCAGAATGGTCGCCTGAACATCCATCATCAATTTGTAACAGATGAGCAATATCAGTAGCACAAAATTCATTACAGTAAGGAGTGGTTGCTATGTCTCTGAACTGTAATAGAAAAAATACAAACAAATGCTAAGAAACATGTGAAGAATAAAAATATATGCATAAATAAAAGAATGATACTTACAGACAAGTTACCGAAAGATGGAGATTGCATATTCCGGTCTCAATCGGTTTCAATGACACGAACAAAATCTTCTTTGCAGACATAGCAAAACCTAGGAGTTGAATAACAAATTTGATATCCAATAGAAGCATCACTACTAAAATCTAAGAAATCCATGTAAGCAATCTGTAAAAAACATAAAGTGGTTCAAGATATTACGAAAAAAATTTGTTGCGTTCAAACAGTACACAATAAAATGACAAGACAAAAACTTACTGCCAGAAATGGGAGGCAAGAACCAAAATAATGAGCGGAAGCTTTATCAACATTTTCAACAGAGGCTGCGTAATCTTGATATGTCTTCACAGAGTTCATAATTTCTTTCAGTATATGACCAGCCCAGTCGAACTCCTTGATCTTGGAAGGCTCCATTACAAAGGGTAGATATTCCAAAGATAGAGAATTTTGCTTAGAAGGACAGAGGACTGATGAAATCGCTATGAGCATGAATGAGCACATAAAAGAATCTTCATTGTGATCAGCGCAGCAAAGAGAAGCAACTTTCTCAATGGTAGACACGTTACAACCACCAACTTTGTAAGAAGAAACAACTTGCCGGGCCTTCGATTTAACATCTTCTGTTATATTCTTGAGATCAATAGGAATACATCCAGAAGGGATGCCAATAACATGTTGGATCATTGAACTAGACAGGTTGAATGATAGGTCCTTGTACTTGAACTCACAATTAGAAGTATCAACATTGCTCATGATCCATTCCAGCAAAGGCATAGGAACGTTGAAAATAGATAACTTGAGAAAAGCACCAAAACCATTCTGAATGATGAACGCTTCTAAACATCATCTAATGAATCAACCACGTGTCTCAAGCAACGAGATGAGAAACGTGTTTTGAGAAGAGCAGGCATACAGAACTGAGCTACATAAAATTAAAATAAAATCAACCATCTATAGATAATCAGAAAATATATATAGCACAGAGTAATACATTGTGATGTCTTGTCCATCAATCATAACGATATAGCCAACCTATTGAGTCATTCAGTAGCTGAGGTTCAATAGGAATAGTAAATATAGCATAAACTTTACGCGCTGCAAGTAACTAGCAAAATCATGGATACAAGTGTAATCTAAACATACATTCGAAATTGATGCTGCAATGTATGAAAAATATGAAGATTAATGATTTGCAATTCCAAGCATATGAGAAATGAAAATAAATTGATACAGAATGAAAGCATTAGATCCAAGTGAAACGAAAATTTAAGGGACATGGATTTGTTTATTCATATCCACCAAAAATTACCTGCGATTTTGCAGAGGAAAAAAGCGAAAGGGGGAAGAGAGCCCAGGAAGGATACGAGAGAAGAAGGCGGCGTGGTGGATAGGAACAGAGCTGAAAGCGAGGACGATGCGCTCAAAATGTGGACACAAATCTCGAAGCACTGTCGGAGCCATAAATATTTCACATTACCAATAAAGTTTCGTGCAATTGCAGTTGCAATTCCAACTACGATTGCAATTGCAATTGGAATTGCAAAAGTGGAATGCTGCAAGTTGCAACCAGTTTAACAGATGGACGAAGCGACAAAAGAGCAACAATTTATATAAAAGTAAATATAGAATATCCAGAGTTCCGTTAAGATACGATTTTGAAAATATAGAGAAAACAGTACACAGCGAGAACTATTCCATCCTGACACCAACCACGCAAGCTCTCCGCCTCCGCCTCTGCCTCCGCCTTCCCCTTCCCCTGCGCCGCCGACGGCACCGTTTGAATTGGGATCGGATTCGAGAAATTGGGAAAGGAGCAGTAAGGATCTATGGATGCGTCATCTTCAATGACGCAAACATCATCACAATCTGAGCAACGTGGAGATCAATTGGCGATCAGCTTCATGACATCCACGACGGATTCCCCACCAGCGTCGTCAGGATCGTCAGATAGAGCTTTATTGGCAAATGCGAGAACACCAACAAGCATCAACACTCCAGTTGCTGCGGGGATCGCGAATGCTTATGAAGCGGATCCGCTCCATCACACATCTAGTCTGACACCTCCAGCTACGCTGCCTCCAGGAGTATTGGTCACGCCCATGGCTCGTCCGGTTGTTTACCCGGTATGAAACAATGACACATTGATTTGATTCATTAAGCACCATGCCCTGAAAACTAGTTAATTAATCTGATGAGATGCCAATGATAGTATATATTTTCATTATAATTTGATGTTTGGATGCAATTGTTTCCTTGAATTGTGTGGTAGCTGTTGCGAAACATTTGTTCTTCGATTGGAAGTAGTTCCCTGGTTTTTTCGGTTGCAATTGTGTTTACTGTTAGTTTGCAAACTTGTTTACTTTAGAATTATTTGCAAAACTATTAGCTGTTGAACATTATAAATGAACTACGAGTGCAACGGATAGAATTATTGGCACTCTTGTTATCATCATCAATTTGTCGTTTATTTAGAGTAAATATTGTGAACAGGCAGCAGACATACTTGATGTATTTGTGCCAAGGATACGTCAAGAGTTTGAAACTATAGAAGATGCACATGAATTCTATTTAGATTACGCAAGAATGGCTGGGTTTAGTTTAAGAACAGCAAGAACATCAATGCAGACAAGGCACTAGGTGTGCAACAAGGAAGGGAATTTGAAAGAGAATGAAGAAACTGCTTCTACAAAACAAACACAGAAAACTTCAACGAGAGTTGGGTGCCCTGCATTTGTCAAGGTGAAGCTACATACAAAGAGAAAAATATGGTACTATGACCACGTATCTGTGGTTTACAATCATCAGCTCTGTCCGTCAGGAAGAATGATAAGATTCATGCATGCACACAAGAACAGGGATGCATGCCTGAAGGACCTGTTTGGATTAATAACATGGAATAATGTTCCTCATCAAGCAGCAATGAACATTATGTCAGAGATGTATGGCGGGAGACAGAATTGGCCATTTAAGGAAAAAGACATCAAGAATTTGTATGTCATTTCTCATCTGTCATTTATTTTCTGCGAACAATATTCCAATTCTTGTTCAATTATGTGATATATGGCTAAAATATATGCAGGAAAACAAATATGATGCATGAAGAGAGGGAGGATGACATTGGAAAGTTGCTTTCCTTCTTCAGAGAGTGCAAGGCTCAAAATGAAGCTTTCTACTAGGATGTCGATGTGGAACCAGAAACTAATATACTGCGAAGCATCTTTTGGAGCCATGCAAGTCAAAGAGCTGAGTGCAAGGACTTTGGAGATGTTATTACATTCGATACAACTCATAAAACCAATAGGAAGAATATGCCTCTAGCACTATTTGTTGGCTCAAGTCATATGTTGAAGAATGTGACTTTTGCTCAAGCACTCCTACGTGATGAAACCACATCATCATTCAAATGGCTATTCACCACATTCAAGAAATGTATGAATGGACATCAACCATTCGTGATATTAACAGGTGAGGAATGCTAAACATCATAGACATGATATTGTTGAATGCAATGTTCATTCTACACCATGTGCAATAACTATTTTTTGTTTCAAAAAAATTGTGACAGATGAGGATCCAGCAATGAAAATAGCTATTGCAGAGGTGTTTGACAGATCTCAGCACCGCAACTGCAGATGGCACATCACCAGACCTTGGGAATATGAACTAGATCAACTATATGAGCAACACAAACAAAGGAACCTAAACGAGAAACTAGAATCTCTGATAAATTATCCTCTTGGACCTACTGCGTTTGAAAACGAGTGGAACAAGCTCGTAGATGAATTTGAAATCAGGGGACACCCAGCTATTAAAGCATTGTAGAGCAAAAGAGAAATGTTTATTGCAGCTTACTTCAAGGGGTTGTATTGTGGAAGAATGACATCAACGCAGCGTTCAAAAAGCCAGAACAGAGTGCTGAAGGATGGTTACGTAGCAGAAACAACATGTTTGCATATGTTTGCAAAGAGAATGCTTGATTCAATTGTACATTCAGATCATATGGACACAGTAGAAACACATTACTCGCAAGCTGAAGTTGTGAGGGCCAGCAAAGCAAAATTTGATGCACAGTTGAGCAGAGTGTACATAAGGCCTGTATACAACGAGTACAAAAGGCAATATGAAAACAGCACAGCATTTATCATTGAAGCAGACACTGATCCGTCTGTGAAGCATGGTTTCCTTGTAAGGCATGAGACTGGGAAGCTTCTGCTGGGCGAGTCATGCTTTCAGGGTAGTCGCAGACAAAGAAGCTGGTACATACAAATGCGAGTGCAAGCAGTGGGAACACACTGGTATGAACCATCCTGTTCACCAACAATATACAAGAAGAATGCATTTATAAACAATAAAAAATCAACATGTGTACTAACATAAAAAATTTTATAACCTATTTCAGCACTATTCTGCATGCACCTCATAAAGGCTTTCGTGCATCTACATGTGCAGAAAATACCAGAGAAATACATTCACAAAAGGTACACTCGAGATGCTAGGTCAGATGTGCCATGGGATAGACATGATATTCCAAGAGTAGGACCAACAGGAGATACGGAGCAGGCAAGGCTATCGAAGCTATTACCAAAGCTCATGAGGCTTGGCAGAGCAGGCATGAGATCCAATCAAGCTTTTGAGGAAACAACACGATAACTGGAATTGATAACACCTGACATTGAGTTATTCCAACCTTCATCACTGCCTCCTGATTCAATGCACCTAGATAGTGTTGTTCAACCAGATGAAATCAATTTTGACGAGGCAACACAGAACTCTGTTCATGCAGCTGATCAGCAAAATGTGCCACATGTGAGCACTAACTCTGCTTCTACAAACAATGAAGAGCCAGCTTCTGCAGAGTTCTTTCATCACATATCTCTTGTTGAACCACCAATATCAAGGACTAAAGGAAGGACTCCAGGAAAACAGCCACCACAGCAAAATGAAAACATGGTATATAGACAGTACAGCACATACACAAAAGAAAATACAGGTACAAAAAGTTGCAGCATATGCAGAGTCAGAGGCACGCACTACATGACAACATGCCCACATAATCCAGACCGAAGCAGAGTAGCTGAAAATAAAGCAGCAAAAAAAAGAGCAAGCAAGACAGTAGGCAGACCTCCTAGAAAAAGAGGAAGACCCAGAATTCAAAGGGAACTACTTGATGAAGCAAACATGAGAACAGAACAAAATGATGAGATGCCAAACAACATCACAATCAGTACAGTAAAAAGAGGAAGAGGAGGAAGAGTGCAAGTGACAAGAGAAAGGCCAAAGACCAGAGGAGCACGAGTTAACTACCAGGGCATGTCATCTGCTGATGACCCTACAGATATTCTTTATGAGTCATAGTAATTTACAGATGTTATAAGACATAATAATACTTTCATTTATAAATATTTATCTCACTGACATGGGTATATCAAATAAGATTGCAATGATTGTATCTAAGCTAAGTCATTGTTCATACATATGATACACCATTACAATTGTAAAAACTGAAGAGTTGCATCTCGGTTCAAACAGATACACCAACACATACATCATTCAAACATTTTAAAATACAAACATTAACGAGCGTCCAAACTAATACAAATTATAAAGACTAAAATATTAGAAACAAATATCCAACATAACAAGGTTGTTACCAAACGCTTCTACTCCTCATCAGAAGAAGAAGCGTCATTATGCCCATTCCTGGGAGACTCGTCATCATCGTTGCCAGACAACTCATCATCATCAACGCTCGGAACAACCGTTCCAGATGCACCAATGTTGACGGCATAGCCACTTGTTCCACCACCGTCATCAGCATTGAAGCGCCTCCTCTTCAGAGCTGGCTGCTCGAGATCCTCAAGATACCTCTCCTCGGAGACATTCTCGTCTTCGTCATAGACGTAGTCGTGGAAGGGATCTTCAAGTGGTTCTGGTGCACCGGCGGATTCGTCACTAGAGCCATCATCTTCCTCAGAATCATCATCTGAATCGTCATCGGAGTCATCTTGATCCCCATCAGTGCCATCCTCGTCGGTTGCTTCATCTTGTTCTTCTTCGTGATCAACGTCTTTCGGGTTTGTGGAATACATACCGTCGTCGGTTTCGTCAGCCGAAGATCCACGCTCTGACTCTGTCGACAAAGACAAGCGCTCCTCCACCTCCTCGGAGGAGGAGGACTGCGGGATCTTTAGGGAAGGCATGGTGTGTGGAGTTGCTGTCTCGTGCGTGAACAAATGAACGAGACGTAACAAGAACAGCAAATACAAAACGTACTAGCGAGCAGCATTTATAAGGGCAAAGGAAGTCGAAGAACAAAACGGCGTGTCGCTTCCGCTAAAGCATGCATGCGAGGCAGTTATGACAAACGCTCAATAACAACACATCAGTTGCAACTGCAACTGCAATTGCAAATAAAACATTCAGTTCCTTGCGATTATGACAAACGAATCGCTTCGGCTATGAAAAAAAACGAATCGCTACGGCTAATGCATGCGCGGGAGGCATTTATGAGAAGTGGTCAATAGCAATACATCATTTGCAATTTCATTTGCAATTACAAATAAAACATTCACTTCCTTGCACGATTAAAAAAATAAGATCAACCGTCACATGTAAATTATAAGACAAGATGTTTCAAAAAAAATTAATTTTTTTAAGAAATAAATTATTTAATCACGTAGTTGCAGTTTAAACAAATGTTCTAATACATTTTTTAAAATGGTTAAAATAAAGTTGCAATTACAACAAATGTTCAAATTTGCAACTACATCTGCAACAAATGTTCGAATAAATTCAAAATTGTTTAAAAGGTAAAGTAGAAGTTGAAAATTAAATTGAAAAAATCAGTCAAAAAATGCAAACAATTAAAAAAATATTAAACAAAGGTTCAAATTTGCTGATACAAGTGCAACAAATGTTCGAATAAAATCAAAACTATTTAAAGGAACCGTTCAAACTTTCATATATATATATATGTACTTAAAGAAGAACATCCGTTGCAATAATATAAATTGTATCTCCAACTACAATAACTTGTTTAAAAAATGGGCAAAGTAAAGTTGCAATTACAACAAATGTTCAAATTTGCAAGTACATCTGCAACAATTGTTCGAATAAATTCACTTGCAAAATGTTGTCAGTTGCAAAAGTATTTGAAAAACCAACAAATGTTTCCATAGTATAGAATGATACTGCAGCTGCAACAATTGTTCTGACAGATTAGAAAAAAAATTGTGTAAAATAAACACAAAATTTAAACAAATTTTCTAATACATGCAGGTATAATACTACGAGAGACCACTTGCAATTGAACTTGCAACAACTGTTGGAAAACATTTAAAATTATTTAGAGTAAGTAAACTAAGAGTTGAAACAAATGTTCGAATAAAACATTTGCCATGTTGGTTGCAAAAGTATTTGCAAAACTCAATAAACTAAATGGCCGATTCACCGAGACGGTTCCACACACACGCTCCCTAACAGCCTTTACGTGACGACGTGGCACGTGGGGGGACGCAAAACCGCTAGGCCACGATCATGGTCCACGATTCTGATAATATACTATATAAACTGACAGGATCTGAAAGGCACCGTACGCCGAAGCCATCACACATTTAGACTCGTTTTCTCCAACCCAGAACCATGAAGTCCAGTGACCAAGCTTCTTCCAAGCGCCAACGCCGTGAAGATGACGCCGCTCCGGATGAAACCGCTCCACCGAGGAGCAGTCGTGGAAGCACTGAGCACAAGTG
>QPGU01000488.1:21723-56058 GCA_004135705.1 Alloteropsis semialata | reverse complement strand
TTGAAACTATAGTGCAACAATTGTTCTAACAAATTTTAAAAAATTGCGTAAAATAAACATGCAATTCCAACAAATGTTTCAGCAATATTAGTTGCAACAAATGTTGGAACACATTTAGAATTGTTTAGAGTTAACTAGCAGTTCCAAAAAATGTTCGAAAAATCACTTGCAAATGTTGGACGATGTCAGTTGCAAAAGTATATTTGCAAAATCAACAAATGTTTCAACACTATAGATTGAAACTGCAGCTACAACAATTGTCCAACAGATTTCAAAAAATTGTGTTAAATAAACATGAAATTCCAACAAATGTTTCACTAATATTATAAAAAAATGTAATTTCAATTTAAAAGTGAAGCTAACAACAAATGTTCAAATACATGGGAATGCTACTGCAACAAATGTTCATATTAATATTTTCTAACAATATATTATTTGCAATTGCCACTGCAGCAAATGTTTGAATTAATTTAAAGATACTTTATCCACTTACAACAATTGTTCGAACTAACTTAGCACAAACGTTCGAAAAACCACCGGATCCGTCTGCGCAGGCAACATAATTGCAAATGCCTAGCGTTACAAGTTGCAAATTATGTGTAGTACTATTTGCAAAGGAAAATGTATGTCAATGTTGGCACTGCAGCTCCTCGCGAATGTGAAGAGGCAACAGGCACTCTTTATATATTAAATCCCCCTAATCTTCTTCCACAACAAGTCCCATTCGCCGCTGGGGTTTTCTTCCACTGCATCGCCGCTGGGATTTTCAGCTCCACTCTTCGGAGGCGACTTCCTTCTTCCCCTTCCTTTTTTTGTGCAGAGCAAAGATGGCTGGTTCCAGCCCCAAGAAACATCGTCGCTGTGCCATCACCGAGCGCCATCGTCCCCGTGGAATCACCCGGCGCCGTCGTCGTTGTGCCATCGCCGAGGCCATCGCCGGCCCGCATCGACGCACCTCCATCGCCGGCTGGCATCGACGCACCTCCATCGCCGCTTCCCAATCATGCACCTCCTTCCCCGACCGCCATTCCAGAAAACCATTGGATCTAGCCTTTGAGCTTTGCTTCACTTCTTGTGTGTTCTCAAGTAAAGGAGGGAGTCTCTATTTATAAGAGAAGCAAACTTGGCCATGTGGAGAACCCCCACTAGAAACTAGGGGGTACCCCTCCTCCCTTCGTGCCATTTGGCCCAAACTGACGTCCCCAGGGGCGGTGGAGGCATGAGACCCGCGCCCACAGATCTCCTGGGCCATTCCAGAAAACCAGCCATCGCCCAACACTCATGTAAGTCAGATACTAAAATCATCTCTTAGCATTAAGATAGAATCCACTTTACTTAGCATGTCAATTCTTCATGTCATAATCATTTATCTCATAATCATTTAATGCTTGATTTACTGCCGAATTAGTTGCAAAAAACCCCAATGTTTTGGATGTGTCATGTCTATATGCAAAATATATACATCATGTATAAATTCCAATATATATTTCTGGAAACATTCATAACACAGAAGCAGAAAGTTTTAGATAAAGGTTCAAATTTATAACTGCATCTATCTTAAATTACAGCAGAACATACATCTCAAAATTATATAATAGATAAGGGTTATGCATCTATCTCCATGACACACAATTAGATCTAGATAGCATAGAGAATAGCACTATTAAATGCCCTTCATGATACTCCCTCCGTTAGAAAATGATAGTTGTATTTAGAACAAAGTAGATTTTGAATCTTAATTTCTGTTATAATATGTCTTCAATTTCTAGAATATTAATTTCATTCTAAAGGGATTATGGACTTAAATCTATTGATGTAATTATTAAGTCTAAAACTTGCATATATTTTGACTAATTATTAGTCAAACTTTATATAACTTGACTTTTCACTGATGAAAATATAGCCAGCATTTTTGAACGGATGGAGTACATCTTATTGCTATTAGAACAAAAGTTTATTACCGTACATATAAAGATTATATGATTCAATGCAATTAATACTGTACATATGATTCTATATATTTCAAACATGAATTTTCTGTTATTGAAGGACAATTACTACCAGTTCAACGTTGACAAAATGAAGATAGTCATGACATACAGTGATGGCAGCGACGATGAACGCAAACGCAAAGTTATGAGTAGCAGACATGTAATTATCTTGGATTTAGCTAGTCACCTTTCATTTCCATGTAATATCTGACGCCCTTTCAAATTTGTCAGATCCGTGCTAAGGCAGAGGAGCTTCGTCAAGCTCTGAAATATAAGATACAGACTGGAAAAGTCATCTTTCTGGATGCATCGTCTGAAGATGATTCATCATCTGAAGATGATGATTAAGCTAGTTTAGTTACAATGGATGCAACTTGTTTGTTCTGGATGCAACAAAGACATCAAACCTATAATGTTTGATGTACTATTCATAGACTAAGTATGTATAAGAACAATACTTTTGTGGTATGTATCTGTTAGGTCGATGTCAGATTAAATGCATCCTGAGTAACTATGATAATGCTAATGGATCTGCTATCGTTATTTAGTAAGACGTCTTCTAACAAAAAAGTTTTCATATTCACAGTGTAGTTCCTAGTGTTATCACAGCGCAATTTCAAACATTTGTTTCAACTCGCAATTATTTTAAAAATGTTATGTAATAGTTGCTACTAAACTGTGTAAACACCTGCAAAGAGACAACAGTGACACTTGCAACTACACAATAATAACAGTTGCAAATACACTCGAAAAGACTTGCAAACACACTATAAGAATAGTTGCAACTACTGCTTGATCACGAGACTACTGGTACCAGTGGCTTCTGCAAAACATTAGTTTCCGAGAGAGGCAGCGTAGACTGGCATGCACTGGTTCAAGACGCCATTATCAACTCGGTTGTAATTGTCTATGGAAAAGCCAACCTACACTGGCATGCACTGGTGCAGGCCGCCCTTATCACCTCGGTCCTTGTTCTCACTCACGAGATTTCTGTATTCAGCCTTCCCCGTGAAGATGTTGCCACTATAAATAGAGGTTACCAGCATCAATGTGGCAACGAAGCCACATAGCACATCTCTGAAAAATTTAGAACTAGCCATTTTACTTCACACCTAGAGAAAGTTCTTGTGTCTTGGCTAAACTTTAGCACTAGCCATTAGCACTCATTGTGCAGCTGCTAGTGCTAAAGTAGTGTTAAAGATCACAAATTTGACTGTTAGATGTTGGCGCGCACAGAGATGTCATTTGTTTGGTCTTACATTCGTCCACCCGAGAATCATCTGAAAGATTCATGAGTGTGGAGCTAGAAGAGTGCTTGCGAGCGGCTAAGTAGTTGATGAGCGTCTAGGTGCTCTCTCTCCCTCGCAACGTGCCTCACCGTGGCAGGGAGCTTGTTGAAGTGAGAGTACTGTCGGGGCCAAGGGAAACCTGAAGGTCCTTCTCCTCGTCGCCTTAGTCCGCATTCCGTCGCCAAAGGCCATGGTGCTAAAAGAGAGCTTGCGAGGAGCTCATGTGGACAAAGCTTCCTACGGACGCAGCATTTGGCGCACCGGTGACTTCCTATGGCTGCCATCGTGGCAGTCGATATCTTTGTGCTTGTAAACGGCCTAGGGCTGACTCCTCTTTGTAATTGTAAATCCTTTGCCGAATAAATGAAACCATCTTGCCAAGACTTGGAAAATTGTATCTGCTGAGTTTGCAAAGCTAGTAAAGAGACAATTGCAACAAAAGTGATCTGTAGCAACGTTTGCAATAATAAATAAATGTAAAACAATAATTAGTTCCACTTGTCTGTAAAAATAGTTTTAAAAGAATTCCACTATGTTAAAAATAAGTGTTTGAAATTACACTCTGATAACACTAGGAACTACACTGTTAAAACACTTGCAACTACACTGTGTAAACAGCTGCAACAGCACTGTCAACACACTTGCAACTACACTGTGGAAACAATTGCAACTAAACTGTGTAAACACTTGCAAAGACCGTACGATGACACTTGCAAGTACACAACGATAACAGTTGCAAATACACTGGAAAAAACTTGCAAACACACTATAAGAATAGTTACAACTACACTTGCAACTACTGCTTCATCATGAGACTACTGGTGCCAGTGGCTTCTGCAAAACATTGGTTTTTGAGAAAGGTAGCGTAGACTGGCATGCACTGGTTCAAGAGGCAATTATCAACTCGATTGTAATTGTATATGGGAAAGCGAACATAGATTGGCATACACTGGTGCAGGATGCCCTTATCACCTGTGTTTTCATGTTTGATATAGTTGTAAAAGAATCGACTAAATATAGACAAGAACACTACTTTTTGTGGAATGATAATATTAATTTCAGTTGCCACTATTTTTTTGTAATCCAAATTTTTAAAATATCCTATTGCAAATGAGTTGAGAAAAAATTTTGTTTCTTGCAACTACACTATAAAAAAAGAAATGCAAGTACACTGAGAAAACACTTGTAAATACACTATGAACACACTTGGAACTACACTGTCAAAACAATTGCAACTACAATTTGAAAACACTTGCAACTACACAATGGAAACAGTTGCAACTACACCATGATAACACTTGCAAATACAATATAAAAAACTTGAAACTAGACTTGCAAATACTGCTTCATCACAAGAGTACTGGTGCCACTAGCTTCTGCAAAACATTTGTTTTCGAGAAAGCAAAAATAGAATAACATGCACTGGTGCACGACAGCCTTATCACCTCGATACTTGTTCTCACTCACGAGATTTCTATTTTCAGCCTTCCCCGTGAAGATGTTTCCACTATAAATAGAGGCTACCGGCATCAATGTGGTAACGAAGCCGAAACACATCTCTGAAAAATTTAGAACTATTCAGTACACTTCACACCTAGAGAAAGTTCTTGTGTCTTGGCTAAAATTTAGCATTGGCCATTAGCACAGTGCTAGTGCTAAAGTAGTGCTAAAGATGACAACTTTGGCCATTAGGTCCTAGCATCCAAACAGCCACAACATGACTCACTATAATTTTACCAAAATCAGACCACCTCGGGCAAGACTTCGACGTGCGGTCAAAGAATATGATTCTTGGCGCCATGAGGGTTTTCGTGAAGTGGAGGTAACCTTCAAGTGTGGGTGGATGACATCAATCCCTTCCTCCTCAAAGATTCTGTCAGCCTCATCAGTGGTGCCATACATGGCACCAGAGATAGATGGCTGGCCACCCTGTGCTGGGGTGAGGAAAGAAGAGGACAATGGTGATAAGATGTGCATCCTCTCCGCATATGTGGGCTTCTCTGACCAGGATCTTCCCAGCACCTTTGAAAGTTTGAATTTATAGAGGTGCAGGAAAAGGTCCAGTAGCCTGAAGTTCCTGGAAAGGGTAAGTACTGGTACTGACGCTAGGAGGGTTTTCGTGAGATGTCATCCAAGTGAATCTCTTACGTCCACCAGACTCCCATCAGAAACTCGGCTAGCGTTATCTTAATAGATAACGTTTTATGTGTTTGTGCTCTTTTATTTCTCAGCCAAGGCAACTAGTCCTCAGGTTGGGGTCACTCATCATATATACTTTAAATTATATTGTAATGTTTCCTATATTACCGTATCCAGTAGGGTAGCATTATCTCTAGCATTATCTGCATAGATAATATTTTATGTATCTGTAATCTTTTATTAATCAACAAGGTCACCTGGTACTCATGATGGATATTGTCATGTTACATACACAGTTGCAATTGCATAACATTTCATTAAATGTTGCACACAGGCAGTTGTAATTGCAGGATGGATGCAGTTTCAATTGCAGTTGTAAATGAACTTGCAAAAAGCACTAATTGCAGCATGGATGTAGTTTCAATTACAGTTGCAAATGAACTTGCAAAAAGCACTAATTGCAGCATGCATGCAGTTTCAATTGCAGTTGCAAATGAACTTGCAAAAAGCTTAAAAATTACAGTTGCAGCTGCTACATAATTTGAAAAACACCATATCTTCAACACATAATTTGAAAAACTACACAGAATAATAAAACTATACACTCCATAACAGTTGACAAAATCCAATTAGGAGAAGAGATCAGACAAATGTTTTCCCATCAAAACATGTTAACATCACTGAACGCCGAAATCATGTCGACGTCCGCCTATTCTAAACACATCAAGTTCTTTAGGTACGTCGGCTTGATTAATGGGATGGAACAAGATGTAATGAAGATGCTCACACCGATAGATAGGACCTAAGAACTGTAAACCAAAAAAACACAAAAAAAAAGAGTTATAAATAGATAAGAAAAGAATTGTGAAACAAACAAGGAATATAGATAAAACTCACCGAATTCATGGGTTCAGATATACTATGTCCATTGTACAGCTCAAGATATTTCAAGAGAAAAAACATACAGTCACCCTTTCGACCCTGTTTTCGAAGATCTTCAACAAATGAGGCAGCTTTTCATTTGACGCAACATAAAAACATTCATCAACAATGTGCAACCTGTCCACAATTTCTTGATGGCGCCAAACTCTATCAGTGTCTTTCACCACATAGTCGTTGGAGTCCATGATATCAATCCTCTTGTGTATCAGATTAACGCAGTACACGAAGTAATGCCCACGATCGAGAACAGGAATAAAAATCTAAATAACAGATAGAGTAAATGATGTATCCAGATCATAGAATAAATTCTGCAAGATGCAATTTACTAATCAAATTCGGCTTGCTTATGTCGCCATAAAGCGCAACATCACGCTTCAAAAATGAAACTGCAACAGTGAACTCCTCGGTTTCGGCATTATCTTCTGTGTAAGGGTCCTTAATTTTGACAAGCTCCCACTAAAGAACAGGGGAAAAAATTACTAAAATTGAAAATAATGTAGACAGTACATGAGCAGCAATGAAGTAACTAACCCAAAAACCAGGCGAAATAAATATCCTATAGCCAAGAGATTCCGGCTTATAAACAATATCATCATGGCGCAGGCATAGAATACCAAGCTCTAGAACCACTCTCTCTGCTTCTTTTCCATCAGCAAATGAATCTAACAACTTAAAGCCACTTAGAGAGTGGAATACACTAAACTCCACAAGTGTCTTCCTGTTGAATAAACAAAAATAATTAGATATACAATGTAAACAGAACTCTGAATGAAAAAAAAGCAAGAACAAAATGACTAAGCTTACTCATGGAGACTGCTGTCATTTGCAATTCTATCTGTCAGAGCTAACGCCTTGACAAGTGGAACATTTGGATGACTGTTCTTTATATCAAAAGGCGATATGTATTGACTGGGCGTGCTAACCAATGAGCTCATCAGCTTTCTGAATATACTATCTGTAAAATCAGAAAACTCTCCACAATTTTTAGAAAATTCCTCTTGAGATAAGCGAACTGGAGGAGTCAAGTTGTTCAAAGCTATATCGCATTCAGCTTCAAAGGAGATGCCGTCCTGTGGGATCTGAGCTTTCAGATAGGCAATAATTGTATCAGCCTCCTCTTCAACTGGCTTCAGACCTTTTATGTGACTATCCCATATTTTTTTTGCTTGAGTCTGTGTAACTTTCTTTACTGCCTTCTTTCCTCAAGCAGGTTCAGCAACAGCCATTTTACCTTTTAGCCTAAGCCTGTAGCCCTCAGCTCTTTGCATTATAGTTTGAGCCTTCAACCGATCATTTTTATCATCATTAATGGCTGAATATGTAGCTGAAGCATAAGTTGAACCTGAAGCAGAAGCTAAAGCTGAAGCAGAAACTGACTCAATAGGATCAAGTACCTCCTTGTTCAAAGGACCACAAGGCATGAAAAAAGCATCATAGCCTTGTTGCACACCAACAGTTGCACTGCTCTGGAAAATCATGTCGCATACGGAATCTAAATTCCCAGAAGAAGACATCAGATGGGGAGGCGCTAAAAAAATATAAAACATCAGCAACAGATATAAAATAAAGATAGATAAAGACAAATAAAAAAATAACATTGCAACACTTACTTGAAATAACTGCCTTCTCATCTTCATCATCACCATCTTTCATTCCTGACGCAGCAGGAGAATCAACTTTCATTTCTGACACAGCAGGAGAATCATTACCATCTGAAGGACTAGGAGTTCAAGCATTCCTTTAACGAACTCATCTTGATCATCTGTTAGAGCATTCCTACAAACTCCACCAGAACCCATTCCACGAGAAGCCATGTCCTTAAAAAAGGTATCATCCTGACCAGGCGTTATCACATCCAAATGACTAGGCGCAATAAAATTTTGTTCATCACCCTGCGGATACTCAATATAACCAATTTCCTCATGATGAACAAACCCCTC
The DNA here is from genome assembly GCA_004135705.1 of Alloteropsis semialata. NCBI lineage: Eukaryota > Viridiplantae > Streptophyta > Magnoliopsida > Poales > Poaceae > Alloteropsis > Alloteropsis semialata. Next base: position 47,757 of record QPGU01000488.1, on the reverse strand, counting down.
TTGTTCCCTCTCCTCTTCATCAGCCTGCTCTTTCAAAACTTGTGCACCTTCCTCATTACGAACAGACTCCTCTTTTTCAGCCTGTTCAGTCTCCTCTTCATGAGCAGACTGGACTTTCTCAACATTAGCATTTCCTCTACATGAACAGGCTGATCTCTCTCAGCATCACTAGTGCCATCATGCACTAAATCCTCTGCAGTTTCCTCTACATGAAGAGGCTGCTCTCTATCAACACCACCAGTGCCAACATGCACTGCATCCTCTGCATTTTCCTCTCCATGAAGAGGCTGCTCTGTCTCAACATGCACTTCATCCTCTGTAGGAACAAAGCCCGCAGGAGCATCCTCTGCAGGAACTTGGTTGTTACTGGACTTATGCATCTCTTCATAAGCCTTTGCATTTTCCTCTCCATGAAGAGGCTGCTCTGTCTCAACATGCACTGCCTCCTCTGTAGGAACAAAGCCCGCAGGAGCGTCCTCTGCAGGAACTTGGTTGTTACTGGACTTCTGCATCTCTTCATAAGCCTGTGTTAACAGGTTCCTCAAACTGCTAATGCATTCCTGCTGAGCGCTGGCCATTAAATTTTGACCCATTGTAAGATACTCCTGCGCTTGTGCAGTATCTTCACCAAACTTGTTCACTACCACCTGAGCTTCTAAGCATTTTCCCTTACTGGCAACATCAAGTAGTAGCTGCGCAATGGATGAATCCATACCAGGATTAGAATAATTTGTTGAAGCCTGCTGAATTCTAGGCACATCCGTATGAAACTGCACATTAGAGGCACAGGCTTGCAGCGGCACCTCAACCTCAACATAGCATGTTTTCACGATAGACTTCAACTACAAAAACAAAACAATAAAATTATAAGCAAACTAGTAAACATCCAAGTCGCATTACAAAATTGGAAAACTAATATATAAAGAACATTAAAGAGAAGAAAAGGTCTAGCATCAAATACCGTCAAATGACCAAATCTTCCAGCTACATCTCGTCTGCGATCAGTTGCAATGATCATATCAACAATCTTCTGCTCAAGGTAGGCACATCGAGGCAGGGGCGAAGCCAGGTTCACTTACCCTGGTGCACATGCACCAGGGTGAATAAGAAATTTGCTTGTAGCTGATTCAATTTTACCATGTAAAATGTATTGGATTTCTTCTATACCATAGAGTGTGCACCAGGGTCATTTTCAACTTAGCTTCGCCCCTGCATCGAGGCAGCATCGAAGGAGAAGTATCGTAATCATGCTGCAGGAAGTCAACGTACAACAACTACAATATTTTCAAGGAAGAAAAACATTAGACACAGTGCAAATAACACAAAAAAATAAATTTACAAAACTTCAGCAAAAACTCACACTAAGAAAAATAGTACAGCCAGATATAGGAGGCTTCTCATTTCTCCTCTTAGCATCATGATAACATCTTGCAGCTAAGCAAAGCGAATCAATAACAGCCTTGCACAAATTAATGCTGGGAATATAATCATAAAACTGTGTGTACACCGCATCAAGATTTCTGATGTAGGAATCTGAGTTGGAGAAAAAAAGGGTGCAAAAGGCAACCATGAAGAAACACCTGATACAATTATTCAGATCAAGTTTCCCAGATGAAACCTTTTGACCCAAGGTTCTAGCAGACATCTTAGCACCAGCATCACCTAATATTTCATTTGCGGCCTGATGCCGTGCAAGTTGTCCATCTCTGTCATTGAAATAAGGAGGGTTACCACCATGATTAAGAAGACGGAACATGCACCAAACAGCATGCTCAGTGACACGGATCTGTTTTCCACCTTCAATATCAAGAGTCATTGTATCTGGATTGAATCTATCCATCAGCCAGATAACCAACTCCCTGTCAATTTTTTCTGCCTTCAAATCCAGGAGTCCACCGAAACCCATGGACTGAATCCTTACCCTCATATCAGCATTAACAGCAGGAAGAAATTTTCTAAATAAACTAGGAGAGCAACGGATAGAATAATTTCCACTCTTCTTATCATCAACAGAAGTGGGCACAACAACAGCACATGAAGGAGTCTACAATAGCAAATAACGATAATTGAAACAAACCAGATATTAACTAAAGAATTTGTTTGCACTAACAAATTAACAAAACCAAATTTACCTGAACAACAGCTCGGGTGCAAGATGGACTGCGTTTAGACCGACCCCTCTTGCTAGGTCCAGCAAGATCTGTACCATGCCTTTTCGAACCAGCATTACGCCTAGGGTTTCTCCTACAAGAAGTAGCTTCACCAGTGCGCTCAGCTTGATCGCTATCCATTATGTAACTGGAAATAAAATAAAAAATTAACCATATAATGAACAATTGCAACCAGCAAACACAATTGCAACACCAGCCAATTCAACATTTGTTGCACAACAGCTAAACAGGACTAAAAAAATACAATTGCAACCAAAAGCAAACACATTTACAAACTAACAGCAAACACAATTGCAACACCAGCCAATTCAACATTTGTTGCACAACAGCTAAACAGGGCTAAAAAAATACAATTGCAACCAAAAGCAAACACATTTGCAAACTAGCAGTAAACACAATTGCAACACAAACAAATTCAACATTTGTTGCACAACAGCTACCAGGGCTAAAAAAATACAATTGCAACCAAAAGCAAACACATTTGCAAACTAACAGTAAACACAATTGCAACACCAACCAATTGAACATTTGTTGCACAACAGCTAAAAAATACAATGGCAACCAAAAGCAAACACATTTGCAAACTAACAGTAAACACAATTGCAACACCAACCAATTGAACATTTGTTGCACAACAGCTACCAGGGCTCAAAAAAGCAGGGACCACCACCAACCAATTCAACAAATGTTCAACAACGGCCACCAGAGCATTGAACTAAACAATCAACTTGGGATCTACTAAATCGAATAAATTTAACCAGAAAAGACTACAACACCACAATGAAAAACAAGAACAGCAACCATACGAAACCCTAGGTCTCGATTCGGGGGGAAAATAATGTACGGTTGCCACGGCGCGAGAAGAGGGGAATCGATACATACCTGGAGGTAAAGATAAACTACCGGATTTGTAGCACAACGAGACCTTGGAAAGAGCGCGGCGCCGCTTGAATCACCAATGCTCCGCCAAAGAAAACCCCAATGTGCTAGTTCACTTTACGAACCAATTGAACTTGCAGAACAAAACAAGGGAACCCCAATGCTGCAATATCAGGGAACAATCCGCTGAAATGGGAAAAGAAAACCGGCGACAATCACTCGATCGCACGAACGCTCGGGTGGAAGAATACACCGACGCTCAGGGGAAGAAGAAAAAAGAACAGCGGAGAAAGAGAGAAGAGCACGGGAGAACAGTAAACGCAAAAGGAAACTGCGATTTTGGGGGCCCACGAACCTGCGCGCGGCGGTTCCGAAATAGTTAAAGAAAATGTCGCGGGGAGAGAGGCCGGGGTGGGTTGCGGGAATTCGGGTCGGGCCGGTCGGTTCGGGAAGTTGGCTCGTGTCACACCCGATTTTGTAAACAAAACCGAATGACTATCATATGTGCGCCAGGATCAAGTTTACACACATACGAGACTTCATCAGTGATATAAAAGACAGTGCAAAACGTAACTAATATTAATCAATATTATTACACTCATGGAAGCGAATTACTAGCAGCGGAACTTCAAAACTTCTCCACAGGCAGCTGACTGGGGAAACACGTACGCCTAGAAACTTCCAAAATACTCCACTGAAACTTCTGTCTAAGCCTGAGCCGCAGATAAAGCAAGGTTGAGTACACTTATGGTTGGTACTCAGCAAATGTAGAGCAAAGCATAATGACATGCAAAGGCTTATCAAGGAAAAGCTGGCTAATTAAACTGCTTAAGCACTTTAGTTGGTCATATTTTATTTAGCAGCATAATTACTAAGATATAAGTATAAACCAACCCAATTAAACATATGGTAAACCATAAGCATCATCATCAACATAAATAAACCAATTTAATTCTTCTTTCGATATATTAATCATGTGAGGGTCCAGGCCGCTCATGACCGCAAGCACGGCTATTGCAATAGATTTTAGACACTCTGCAGAGGTTGTACAGCTTTCCCCACAATTCGTGTTTCCCATGTCGCCTGAGGTCGCGAGCCTCTTCAACACTTCCTTAGGTGAGGGGCTAGGGATTCACTACGAGGCCTTTCCAAAGACTCCCTCTATGTATGTGTTTGGCCCCTGACCGAACGGGTAATCGGAAGGCGCACCTTCGTTCCCCGCACATCACACACAAACCAAACATCCGCCCAATACACACCTCCAAACACAACATAGAGTTCAACTAGTTACTTAGCCAAGACCAGAGCTATGTAGTATTATGGTTGTACGGGAAATCCTGGGTGGTTCTCCATGTTCCGATTAATCAATGTGGTCTTGGTTTAACATTCTCATCAGATCATATATATCATATACAAAAGATATCACAAAATTATTATCTTCACATTTAGTATAAACCATTCCCAAGTATAGCAACTAAGCAATGCTACCCAACATAAATATTAAACCCAGGTTGACAAGGCATGATTAAAGAAAACTAGTCATCCTAAATATAGGACCCATCATGATTACAAGCATGCAAGCATAGCGTAACTATAATGTGAAATGAGCATGTCATATGGTTATTAGGACAAAAGTCATGATCAAGAATACACTTGCCTTAAATCCAGCTAATAAATGCTATGGCTCAGGGTATTCTCAACTGAATCCTTGAACACCAAGAACGATCCTTGAATACCACGAACGTTGCACCTCCTATACGCATCACGGGGGCACATACAAGAAATAATACAATAAATAAGAAACAATACACCAAACATGGGCAACAATACAAAAGAACGGTTTCAATCTATAGTTCAAGTCCTTACGGTCACGGGAGCGAAAGAATCACTCGAAACGGAGTTAGAACGGTTGAGATACGATTAAAACGGTGCTCCAGGGGCTTAACTGCGAAGAAATAGAGTTCCAGGGGTTAGATTGAAGGAATCCGAGGGCATATACATAATTATGCTTATAAACTTAGGGTTGAATGCATAAAAGATCAAGGCCGGATGGTGGGCTCGATATATTGAAAGATCAGGGTCTAAACTGCAAGAAATAAGGACCTAACCGTAATTACTTTACACAGATATTGGACGGCGGGTTTATTACCGAAAAGATAAAGGCCTCTTTAGCAAAAATTGCCTCGGCTGACCGTTATGCTGCGATGTTGACTAGATCTGGGGCGTCTATCTCGCGATGGACGGCTGCCGTTGTTCGGTGATCAAGTCCGATGCCGGCGGCGGTGGTCCGCGGAGGCGCAACACGGAGAGCTCGCCGGCGTAGCCCAATCTCAGGCTACAGGGCACCAAACCAAGCGATACTTGGACCGGAATGCACAGGAGAGTACGGGGAAACCTTCTAGGGCGCTCTCGTCGGCGATTGATGGACAGGCACGTCACATGGCGATGGTTGGCGGCTCGGGCTGCACATGGAACTCCGGTGAGCAAAATCCGAAGCACCGAGGAGAATACGACGAGGTCAAGCACTTCCGTAGGGTTCCTTACCTCTTGACGAAGCTTTGAGAATCAATCTTGACGATCTGAAGGCGGCGCCGAGAGAGATCGGGTGCGGTGGTGGGTGGGAGCTCGGGCTTCGCGAGCTCACGCAAGAGGGCTCGGTGGTGGAGTTGTGCGGCTAGGGTTTCGTGGGGGCTCGGGAAGGTGGTGGCGTGCTATATAGGCTGGGACCGGGCGCCCTGGCGTGCGTGCCACGGGAGGAGGGTGACATGGACTCCCGGTCTCGGTTGGACTCGGGACCGAGTCCGGCTCGGGGACGACGAAGCTGACGGGCGGGGCCCGCATGGCAGCGAGACAAAGGAGGGGCGGCCAAAGGGCTGGGCCGGAGCGGCAGCAGTGTAGTTGCAAGAAACAAAATTTTTTCTCAACTCATTTGCAATAGGATATTTTAAAAATTTGGATTACAAAAAAATAGTGGCAACTGAAATTAATATTATCATTCCACAAAAAGTAGTGTTCTTGTCTATATTTAGTCGATTCTTTTACAACTATATCAAACATGAAAACACAGGTGATAAGGGCATCCTGCACCAGTGTATGCCAATCTATGTTCGCTTTCCCATATACAATTACAATCGAGTTGATAATTGCCTCTTGAACCAGTGCATGCCAGTCTACGCTACCTTTCTCAAAAACCAATGTTTTGCAGAAGCCACTGGCACCAGTAGTCTCATGATGAAGCAGTAGTTGCAAGTGTAGTTGTAACTATTCTTATAGTGTGTTTGCAAGTTTTTTCCAGTGTATTTGCAACTGTTATCGTTGTGTACTTGCAAGTGTCATCGTACGGTCTTTGCAAGTGTTTACACAGTTTAGTTGCAATTGTTTCCACAGTGTAGTTGCAAGTGTGTTGACAGTGCTGTTGCAGCTGTTTACACAGTGTAGTTGCAAGTGTTTTAACAGTGTAGTTCCTAGTGTTATCAGAGTGTAATTTCAAACACTTATTTTTAACATAGTGCAATTCTTTTAAAACTATTTTTACAGACAAGTGGAACTAATTATTGTTTTACATTTATTTATTATTGCAAACGTTGCTACAGATCACTTTTGTTGCAATTGTCTCTTTACTAGCTTTGCAAACTCAGCAGATACAATTTTCCAAGTCTTGGCAAGATGGTTTCATTTATTCGGCAAAGGATTTACAATTACAAAGAGGAGTCGGCCCTAGGCCGTTTACAAGCACAAAGATATTGACTGCCACGATGGCAGCCATAGGAAGTCGCCGGTGCGCCAAATGCTTGACTTGCAACCAGAACAAAACAAAATGCACCATCATGTATGCAACAATAACTTATTGCTACTCATAAATAATTATTTAATTCAATAAAATCTTAATAAATTCCAATTAAATCCTTGAAATTTATTTGNAAATGCAAATCAATTCGAATTTAAACAAGTTTAAATTCTCTTTGACTTGCAACCAGAACAAAACAAAATGCACCATCATGTATGCAACAATAACTTATTGCTACTCATAAATAATTATTTAATTCAATAAAATCTTAATAAATTCCAATTAAATCCTTGAAATTTATTTGAGCCTTAAATAAATCCTAGAAAAAATTCAGAAGTGTTTCTACAATTTCTTGTGATGAAAATTAGGGTGTTACAAATCTACCCCCCTTAAAAGAATCTCGTCCTCGAGATTAGGATGAACTTGCGAAGAGATCGGGAAATTCCGCCATTAACTCATCTTCTCTTTCCCAAGTTGCTTCATCCTCTCCGTGACGACTCCATTGCACCTTGCACATTTTGATCACCTTGCTTCTAGTAACTCTTTCAGCTGTCTCCAATATCTTCACTGGATACTCCACATAAGTCAGATCATCCTGCACATTCAATTCTTCCATTGGTAGTTGTTCTTCAGGCACTCTGAGGCACTTCTTAAGCTGTGATATATGGAAGACATCATGCACATCTAACAAACTGGCTGGTAACTCCAACTGATAGGCTGCTTCACCTTTCCTTTCCAGAATCTTGAATGGACCAATAAATCTAGGTGACAATTTTCCCTTCACTTTGAATCTACGCAAACCTCTGATAGGAGAAACTTTCAGATACACATAATCACCAACTGCAAAAGTTAACTCTCTTCTTCTAACATCTGCATAGCTCTTCTGTCTAGACTGTGCTGTCCTCAGATTCTCTCTAATGATCTGAACCTGTCTTTCTGCCTCTTGTAGTATCTCTGGACCAAACACCTGACTTTCACCTGTCTCACTCCAATACAATGGAGTTCTGCACTTCCTTCCATACAAAGCCTCAAAAGGTGACATCTTTAAGCTTGCCTGATAGCTGTTGTTATAAGAGAACTCTGCATAGGGTAAACTCTTATCCCAACTTCTTCCATGTTTCAAAGCACAAGCTCACAACATATCTTCCAAAATCTGATTAATCCTTTCTGTCTGTCCATCTATCTGAGGATGATAGGCAGAACTGAAATTCAGCTTGGTATCCATAGAGTCATGCAACTTCTGCCAGAATCGTGATGTAAACTGAGTACCTCTATCTGACACTATCTTTTTGGGCACACCATGCTGACAGACAATACGAGACATATAAACTGAGTACCTCTATCTGACACTATCTTTTTGGGCACACCATGCTGACAGACAATACGAGACATATACAACTCTGCTAGCTTAGCACTAGTATATGTGGTCTTGACTGAAATGAAATGAGCAACCTTAGTCAAACGATCCACAATTACCCATATAGAATCATAACCATCACGTGTACGGGGCAATCCAACAATAAAATCCATGCTGATTTCTTCCCACTTCCATTCAGGTACCTTAATGGTTGAAGCAATCCTGCTGGTCTCTGATGTTCAGCCTTAACTCTCTGGCACACATCACACAAAGCAACATGAGTACCAACATCTCTCTTCAAACCATACCACCAATACCTTTCTTTCAAATCCTGATACATCTTGGTACTTCCAGGGTGAATAGAGTAAGCAGAATCATGAGCTTCTCTTAATATCTTATCTCTGAGCTGTGCCACATCGGGCACACAGATCCTCTTCTTGAACCAAATAGTACCATGTTCATCTTCAGAAAAATCAGGGGCTTTTCCAATTGCCATAAGCTCCTTAATTTCCTTTATCTTCTCATCATTAAGCTGACCTTGACGAATTTCCTGCTCAAGAGTAGACTCAATTTCCATAGTAACTCCTTCTGTATGAGCAACAAATCCAAGGTTCAATCGCGCAAACTCTTCACACAACTTCTCTGGCATCTGATGAGTCAAGAGAGTATTAGCATGACCCTTCCTGCTCAAAGCATCTGCAACCACATTGGCTTTACCAGGATGGTAGTGTATGTCCAAATCATAATCCTTGATCAATTCTAGCCAACGACGTTGCCTCAAATTCAGATCCTTCTGTGTGAAGATATACTTTAGACTCTTGTGGTCAGTGTAGATCTGGCACTTGTTCCCAAGCATATAGTGCCTCCAAATCTTCAATGCATGTACCACTGCTGCTAACTCCAAATCGTGAGTAGGATAATTCAACTCATGTTTCCTCAACTGCCTGGATGCATAAGCTATAACATGTCCTTCCTGCATAAGAACACATCCAAGGCCCTGACGAGAAGCATCACAGTAGATAACAAAACTCTTATGAATATCAGGCATCACTAACACTGGAGCTGTAGTTAGCCTTTTCTTCAATTCTTCGAAACTAGCTTGACATGCATCTGACCACCTAAATTCTTTTCCTTTCTCTAATAATGAAGTGAGGGGCTTCACTATTTTAGAGAATCCTTCTATAAATCTCCTGTAGTAACCTGCCAATCCCAGAAAACTCCTGATCTCAGGCACATTCTTTGGTGGCTCCCACTTCAGAACATCTCTGACTTTGCCTGGATCAACTGCAATTCCACCATCTGTAATGACATGACCCAGAAAAGATACTTCTTTCATCCAAAACTCACACTTACTAAACTTGGCATATAGCTGATTCTCTCTAAGCTTCTTCAATACTAGCCTCAAATGTTGCTCATGTTCCTCCTCATTCTTGGAGTAGATCAAGATATCATCGATAAATACCACCACGAACTTATCCAAGTACTCCATAAACACCTTGTTCATCAAATACATAAAGTAGGCAGGTGCATTAGTCAAACCAAAAGACATAACTGTATACTCATACAAACCATATCTGGTAGTGAAAGCTGTCTTCTGGATATCGGATGGCCTGATCTTCAACTGATGATAGCCTGAACGCAAATCAATCTTGGAGAATACCTTGGCTCCTTTCAACTGATCAAACAGATCCTTAATCCTGGGCAGAGGGTACTTATTCTTGATAGTAACTTCATTCAATGATCTGTAATCAACACACATCCTCTGTGTACCATCCTTCTTCTCAACAAAGATAACTGGTGCTCCCCAAGGCGATGAACTAGGTCGTATGAAACCCTTATCCAATAATTCTCTCAGTTGTTTCTTAAGTTCTTCCAGTTCATCAACTGACATTCTATAAGGCCTCTTAGCAATAGGAGCTGTACCAGGTAGAAGTTCAATGAGGAACTTGATGTCTCTATATGGTGGCAAACCTGGCAAATCATCTGGGAACACATCTGGAAACTCACATACTACCCTGATCTCAGCAACTGTAATACTCTTCACTTGATTCGCATTTGCCTGTAGTGAGTTCAATTGCTTCTGGCTGACCTGAGCAGGGCTTTCAGCTTGAGGCTGCACTATGGCTTGCCTTTGGTTGTTCCCACCAAACAGTGTCCCTTTTGCTTACAACAGGAACACACCTTGGTACTTAGAGCACTTACACGACTGGGATTACTCTGTGAAGGCTCTAAAGCTTGCTGAACTGATGCTTGACAGTTACCAAGTTGTGGCCGATAGCTGATCTGTGGGACTTGGGCTTGGTTGGAGTGGCCAAACTGGTGGACTGGATGACTCTGCACCTCATTCTGCTGAGCAAGACGGAAGCGAGTGTTGCGATCAGACTGCATCTGTCTCTGAGAATTCATCTTCCTCTTCTTCTCCTTTATCTCCTCTCTCAAATTTTCTATCAAGAGAGCCTTATCCACTAGCTGATCAAAACTATGAAATGAATGTGCTGCCAGCTGGTAACAAATAGGTATAATCAATCCTTCCAAGAGCAGGTCTTGCTTTCTCTCATCCGTAGCTACCTGTTTTGGGGCATAACGAGACAACTGTATGAACTTGTCCCTATATGCACTCACAGTCATCACTCCTTGCTTGAAGTTGAGAAACTCTTGCTTCTTATGCTTAATCACACTCACAGGGATATGATATGAGTGAAATTCATCCTTGAATTCCTGCCAAGTGATGCTACCTGAATCTTCATGAGCATCGCAATATGCATCCCACCAATCTGAAGCTGCACCTTCTAATCTTCCAGCAGCATATAAAACCATCTCTCTGTCAGTGCACTGAGTAATCAACAATTTCTTCTCCACTGTCTTAATCCAATCATCAGCATCGAGAGGATCTACAGAGTGAGAATATGTAGGCGGGTCGTGACTCATGAAATCCCTGTGTTTGTCTCTCGGGGGCGGTGGAGGAGCTATATTCCGATTCAGCTGAACAATGGAGTTGGCCATATTTGTCATCAGCTGAGTCTGGGCAGCTATAAACTGTTCCAATGCTGAATTCAACATCTGGTTCTGACTTGAGTTAGGCTCTGGATTATTTTCACTGCTTCCAGCACCAGACCTAGTGTTCACCATCTGATTGTATAGAAAACAAGAACTTAGATATAGGTATAGAAAGATATGGTACTAGTGCAGATAAAACTAAATAATTCAGGGAAAGAACCAAGATAGGAATTCCAACATTAGCACTTGCATGGTCAAATCTCTTTATCCAAATTAACATGACCAATAAAAGAATAGCGTCCATTAAGAACTACTCCACGTTAAGGACAGATTATGGCTATCTCGGAAAAATAGATGCATCTTCTAAACAGAATATCCAAAAATTACGAAACTTATCCAAAATGTAGATAATGAAATTATGAATCCAATGCAACTAGAATCAACTCATTTAGAGTCCGGAAACTAAAGTTATAAAGAAAATACTCTAGCTGTGTCAGAAGCTCTGAACAGATTCTGTATTCTCTAATAAAACGTAGGTATCTCTTTCTCAGAAAATCCAAAAATGGTAAGCTTTTACCAGAAAATAGGTTATCAAATTATGGAACTAACCCAACTGGTTTCAAATCAATAGGAGTTCGGAAACTTGAGATATGAAATAAACAATTTGAATGTGTCAGATTACCAAACTAATTCTCTTTGTCCAACAAAAGTTATTTATCTCTCTGTACAATAATCCAAAAATCGTGAAACTTTGCCAGAAAATACCTTATGAAGCTATGGAAATAATCCAACTAGATTTGCATCAATCGGAGTCGGGTAGCTCGAGATATGAATGAAACAGTACTGCACTGTCAGGGGGTGACGGGAATAGGTTTATGCATGAAGGGATTCATGATAAGATATGGTAAAGATGGATTTGGAACTCACCTAGGTACTAAGACCATGAACAAAGATAAAACCCAACCATCTAATCGTTTAGTTGATTTATTAAGATGTAATTGTGGTCATCATTCCACAAAACATCACACTCATTACAAAGAGCCAAATCAAACATTTGCATACAACAAACACAAAGCAAACAATCCTACACCAGAACTAAACATCGACCTCAACGACGACTCTTCTAACGGTGACATGATTTAGGGGGGGATAACTTCCTAAATCCTTGTGTTGAGATAAAGCATGACTGATGGTGTTTCCAAAATATCCATGACTCTCTTATTTCCAATAATATCCACTTTCCAATAATTCAAAAATCATTAACGGTGGTATCCAAAGTAATCCATATTATTATCTTGGCTTATAGAGAATATTAACTAAGAGCTGGGAAAGAATGAAACAAATATAGAGTTGGATGATGATGATTAAGAATCAAGGAGAAGGTAAGTCAAGGTTGACGAAAAACAACGAATTTTAGACAAAGATTGAAGCGGAAATTGTTGAGCAAGTATAAGAAGGCATTTAGGACCCTAAAAACGACCATTGCTACTCTAGGCTTACGTCCTACAGTCAACACAGCTCTGATACCACTTCTGTCACACCCGATTTTGTAAACAAAACCGAATGACTATCATATGTGCGCCAGGATCAAGTTTACACACATATGAGACTTCATCAGTGATATAAAAGACAGTGCAAAACGTAACTAATATTAATCAATATTATTACACTCATGGAAGCAAATTACTAGCAGCGGAACTTCAAAACTTCTCCACAGGCAGCTGACTGGGGGAACACGTACGCCTAGAAACTTCCAAAATACTCCACTGAAACTTCTGTCTAAGCCTGAGCCGCAGATAAAGCAAGGTTGAGTACACTTATGGTTGGTACTCAGCAAATGTAGAGCAAAAGCATAATGACATGCAAAGGCTTATCAAGGAAAAGCTGGCTAATTAAACTGCTTAAGCACTTTAGTTGGTCATATTTTATTTAGCAGCATAATTACTAAGATATAAGTATATACCAACCCAATTAAACATATGGTAAACCATAAGCATCATCATCAACATAAATAAACCAATTTAATTCTTCTTTCGATATATTAATCATGTGAGGGTCCAGGCCGCTCATGACCGCGAGCACGGCTATTGCAATAGATTTTAGACACTCTGCAGAGGTTGTACAGCTTTCCCCACAATTCGTGTTTCCCATGTCGCCTGAGGTCGCGAGCCTCTTCAACACTTCCTTAGGTGAGGGGCTAGGGATTCACTACGAGGCCTTTCCAAAGACTCCCTCTATGTATGTGTTTGGCCCCTGACCGAACGGGTAATCGGAAGGCGCACCTTCGTTCCCCGCACATCACACACAAACCAAACATCCGCCCAACACACACCTCCAAACACAACATAGAGTTCATCTAGTTACTTAGCCAAGACCAGAGCCATGTAGTATTATGGTTGTACGGGAAATCCTGGGTGGTTCTCCATGTTCCGATTAATCAATGTGGTCTTGGTTTAACATTCTCATCAGATCATATATATCATATACAAAAGATATCACAAAATTATTATCTTCACATTTAGTATAAACCATTCCCAAGTATAGCAACTAAGCAATGCTACCCAACATAAATATTAAACCCAGGTTGACAAGGCATGATTAAAGAAAACTAGTCATCCTAAATATAGGACCCATCATGATTACAAGCATGCAAGCATAGCGTAACTATAATGTGAAATGAGCATGTCATATGGTTATTTGGACAAAAGTCATGATCAAGAATACACTTGCCTTAAATCCAGCTAATAAATGCTATGGCTCAGGGTATTCTCAACTGAATCCTTGAACACCAAGAACGATCCTTGAATACCACGAACGTTGCACCTCCTATACGCATCACGGGGGCACATACAAGAAATAATACAATAAATAAGAAACAATACACCAAACATGGGCAACAATACAAAAGAACGGTTTAAATCTATAGTTCAAGTCCTTACGGTCACGGGAGCGAAAGAATCACTCGAAACGGAGTTAGAACGGTTGAGATACGATTAAAACGGTGCTCCAGGGGCTTAACTGCGAAGAAATAGACTTCCAGGGGTTAGATTGAAGGAATCCGAGGGCATATACATAATTATGCTTATAAACTTAGGGTTGAATGCATAAAAGATCAAGGCCGGATGGTGGGCTCGATATATTGAAAGATCAGGGTCTAAACTGCAAGAAATAAGGACCTAACCGTAATTACTTTACACAGATATTGGACGGCGGGTTTATTACCGAAAAGATAAAGGCCTCTTTAGCAAAAATTGCCTCGGCTGACCGTTATGCTGCGATGTTGACTAGATCTGGGGCGTCTATCTCGCGATGGACGGCTGCCGTTGTTCGGTGATCAAGTCCGATGCCGGCGGCGGTGGTCCGCGGAGGCGCAACACGGAGAGCTCGCCGGCGTAGCCCAATCTCAGGCTACAGGGCACCAAACCAAGCGATACTTGGACCGGAATGCACAGGAGAGTACGGGGAAACCTTCTAGGGCGCTCTCGTCGGCGATTGATGGACAGGCACGTCACATGGCGATGGTTGGCGGCTCGGGCTGCACATGGAACTCCGGTGAGCAAAATCCGAAGCACCGAGGAGAATACGACGAGGTCAAGCACTTCCGTAGGGTTCCTTACCTCTTGACGAAGCTTTGAGAATCAATCTTGACGATCTGAAGGCGGCGCCGAGAGAGATCGGGTGCGGTGGTGGGTGGGAGCTCGGGCTTCGCGAGCTCACGCAAGAGGGCTCGGTGGTGGAGTTGTGCGGCTAGGGTTTCGTGGGGGCTCGGGAAGGTGGTGGCGTGCTATATAGGCTGGGACCGGGCGCCCTGGCGTGCGTGCCACGGGAGGAGGGTGACATGGACTCCCGGTCTCGGTTGGACTCGGGACCGAGTCCGGCTCGGGGACGACGAAGCTGACGGGCGGGGCCCGCATGGCAGCGAGACAAAGGAGGGGCGGCCAAAGGGCTGGGCCGGAGCGGCAGCAGATGGGCCTGGCGGACGGGAAACAGGCCGGGCTGAAAGGCGAGCGGGACGAGAGTTGAAGGGCTGAAGTCGGATGAACTGATAGTTCAAGGAGGTAAACTGAACTTTAACCTAAACAACTTTTGTAGGGTTCAAACAAATGCAAATCAATTCGAATTTAAACAAGTTTAAATTCTCTTTGACTTGCAACCAGAACAAAACAAAATGCACCATCATGTATGCAACAATAACTTATTGCTACTCATAAATAATTATTTAATTCAATAAAATCTTAATAAATTCCAATTAAATCCTTGAAATTTATTTGAGCCTTAAATAAATCCTAGAAAAATTCAGAAGTGTTTCTACAATTTCTTGTGATGAAAATTAGGGTGTTACAGCTCGGCCCAGGCGCACAGTCGGACCTGGGTGCATTTTCTATAGGAAATGCACCCAGGTGCATTATAGCAAAACACTTATATATATATATATATATATATATATATAAGGCAGCAGGTAAGCAGAGAGTATTCATACAGAAGATTCTACAAAATAACAAATCTCTAAACATGTTATATACTCCCTGCATCCTAACTACAATATAATGGATACTTAACATTTATCTACAAATATAAGCCATGCTGGTTGGTGGTCAATCTTCTCCTGATACTGGCTTCAACGGCGCGTGCGGGCAATTGAACGCCACAAGCATCAGATTGGTGCCAATGACTCCCCTCTGGCCCTCTCCCACTGCAATTCCGTGATCTCCGTTGGCTGTATTGCTTCTACGCAATGTCTTTCTATTTGTATATTAAACTATAGAATCTGCCGAAAAGCCCATTTTTTATTGCTTTCTAGACCTCAGTTGGTGATCCGGTCTCTTCCTACGTCGGGGTTGCAGCTGTACTATCTGATGTGCATGTTTCTACAATAAACGTCCAATGATATAGCTTGATCCACAGTTTCAAAACTTCTCGTTTCCTCCCGTACGTTCCTACTGAACTATACATATATATATTTGGAAAGATGACCAACAAAGGAGAAGATCATCTTGGTAAGCAATACGTATTTGGGTTCTGAAAATTTCTTATGCTTCCCCTTCTAACATATATGTGTTGAAAATATTCTTGCAGCACCGTAGGTCAGATTGATTACATTCTATGTAACTGGAGGTCAGCTGGCAAGTGTTGTGAGCTAGGAGGAACAATTCATAGTTAGAAGCAGGTAATGAAGGAAGGAGTGGTAGGGGTGCAGTGGGTGCGTGAGTGAAGAAATAAGGTGGGTGCATGGAAGAATGGGATCCCATATGGTGTGTTCTGTTAAATACTCATGATTCTTGTGGAGCTGATCTACTTATTGTCACGTTATTCAAGCAATGTTCATATTGACTAAATGCTATATATAGCTTAGTTGTCTATGGCGAATGTTAACAGATCACTTGAATATGACTAAGCTGGATAGTGACTACGCATTCGGGAACATATTCCGGTCCACTTTATTAAGGTTGTGTGTGGGATTTTGGATTCAGGACATTGTTTTGCACTTGTCAGTATTCACGTATATATATCACATAGATGAAAATGAGGCATCGAGGTTAGTTATGTGTCATTTTTCATCTCTTTTTTCTTGATGAAACAGCAGGGGTACGTAGAGCCCCTACTGGTTATATATTAAAGGGAAAAAGTTATGTACAGAAAGTAAAAAGATAAAAATTACAAAAGAGGATCAAGCAAAAGAGCTATTGACGCGCGGTTAGTACTTTCTTTTTGATGTAAGGATGACCAAGATGAATTCAAACTGGAAAATTTCTTTGCACCTTTGCACTGTCGGCACTTGGTCATAAAAAAATAGCCCATTTCGTGTTGTCCATATGCTACATGACATGATGATTATCACTTCCATTAAGAAAGGTTGCGGCACTTGCTCAAAAAAAAAAGAGAAAGGTTGCGCCAGCTGGTGTCTGAAGGATTCAAGCACCTCATAACATGAGATTGTGTCAACAATTTGTTGGCTCAAAATGTTGCAGCATTATTTTGAGAATGGGCTGTGAGAAAAAGGTGTAGGACTGATTCTTCAATGTTATCTTGGTGAAGAACACACATGAGTAGCAGCGTATATGCATTGTTTTCGTTCTCAGAAGTGTTTAATCTGTCTTTGAGCAAGAGCCAGAAAAACACTATATGTTTCAGTTGACAGCAGCTATCCCATAACCATCTGTAGGCTTGATGGATTTGTATGTGTCCCTTTATTTCTTTGTATGCTTTCCTAGAGCTGTAAAAACCATTTTCCCAAATATATGTCCGAACATCTTCTGTATCGTTATGTTGCAAATCATGAACTGTATTCTGCAGTCTAGTGAACTGGGTATAGACCTCAACTGGTAGAGCCAGGTGGAAGGGATCATGAAAATGGAGATGCATAGCAGCTTTATGGAGGTTGATGCTCGTATATTCTTATCAAAGGGTAAAGTTCTGGATACATGAGTCTTGGAACTATTCCACACCACTGAACATCCCAAAGAGAGATTGATTTGCCATTTCCAGGGTGTGGTAGTGCAATTCCTTTTAATTGATCAAGTAGCTTTATAATGCCCCTCCACCCAAATGAACCTTATCGTAGTTCCTGGCCGGTCTTTGTCCATTTGTATTGTAGTTATCGCACACTAGATGAACCAATGGTAAATTGGCAGAGAATGAGGAATTTATGCAATTTTTTTTAAGATAAGATCCTATTTTGGACCACCCCCCCCCCCACCCACACACACACCAACCTCTTCTTTTTGGCAGGCTAACCATAGTCCAAGCTTCCTTTGGCGGTTTTTTGGTATTCAATTCAGATCCTCTCAAGAGGAGATCCTTATGATATTTATCTAGTTGCGTCAGAACAGTTTTGTGGACCTTCATATCGTACACATCAGAAATGTTGGAAAAGAGATCACTGAATATACCAAAATAAGCTTGCCTCCTTGTCTGAGCAAGTTGGAGGTGACAAGGAGCCTACTTTCACATTTTTGTTACCACGGACAAGGATCCTACTTTCATCTTTATTTATGCTGCTTGTTATTCTTTTTATCTGATTATTTTTAGTAGGATTTCATCACATAATTCATACATGGTGGCTACACCGATAACACATCCATTAACCATTTGTACTCTATGTTGTATTCCTATAACACAACTTACACATGGACAAACCAAAGTTGGGGTTCTTAAGAACCAAAGATGTGCACATGAGAACATACTGGCTAATAGACTTGGCACTGAATAGGACATCCATGTGTAACTAATTGCCAGAACATGGCAATGGTGAGGAAGTCAAATTATGCTGGTGTAGTGGGATCCAAAGATCCACTTCTATGGTGTTTACACAACACGGCTTGAATGATTGAGACACTAGCTGGTGGTCGTCCATGTAGCTTAATGATTCCTTTAAATACTGAACTGACTAATTTTTAATGAGGATATCAAGATGCTTTGCAATATTTCTACTCACCCCAGACTAAATTACCTGATAGAGAAGAGAAGTAGTCGTATCATGATTTTAATAAGGTTCTGAATGGCCATACTATGTTGCCTTTTTTTGAAATTAGGGCATCCTTAGTTTGCGAGCATGTTGCGCTATGGACAAATATAATATTAGAACTCAAAAAAAGGAGTACAATTAAATTCAATGAAAAAACTTCTTTTGAGACAAGACCACCGCCATGGTAATGTGATTTTGGCTCGAAATGTCCCTACTCCTACTCAAGATTTGTGGTAGTCAAACCCATGACTTCTAGCCTCGCATGGAACATACCGGTACATTTTACTCCCCACAGTATATATAACGGGAGTACTAATAGTTAATTCTTGCTTATCATATCAGCACCAGAGAAAGTCGCGCTGGTGTGTACAATTGGCACAACAGAAGCTGCATGCCTGACAACATTCTACCCTTGTTTTACAACCTTTAAAGTATCCGTCCATCACTACGGGAAACCAGGGATTTGCCGAGTATCCCAAACACTCGGCAAAGGCCGATATACACTCGGCAAAGGCTACACTCGGCAAAGAGCACTCGGCACCGCTCGGGACGGCAAAGGGGCTCTTTGCCGAGTGTAATATTACGGGCACTCGGCAAAGCCTTTGCCGAGTGCCCAGGGCCACACTCGGCAAAAGTTGGGCCTAACGCCCCGGCGGACGGCACACCGCCTTCTGCTGACGTCACGCCGACGTGGCGGCGACGGCGGCTGACGGCGGAGCTTTGCCGAGTGCCAGTTGGCAGCACTCGGCAAAGCCGGGCCCTTTGCCGAGTGTCACGTGGCAGCACTCGGCAAAACCGCACGCGCCCGAGTGACGTGGCATGGCAGCTTTGCCGAGTGCTGCCACGGGGCACTCGGCAAAGTGCCCGGCTTTGCCGAGTGCCGCCACCTGGAACTCGGCAAAGCTTGACCATTAGGTGCCGGTGTAGTCACCCTTTGCCGAGTGCCCGTAAAAAAACACTCGGCAAAGACTCAGCACTCGGCAAAGGTGACCATAAAATAACAGAAATGGCATCTTTGCCGAGTGTACACTCGGCAAAGCCCCTTTTTGCCGAGTGTACACTCGGCAAAGGTGCCATTTCTTCCCTGTTTTATTTGTTTCGTCAGGTATAAAGTGCCCCCACTCAATACACATCACAGGCAGTTCATATAGATATATATACACATTACAGGCAGTTGATATAGATAAAATCCACAAGCATAAATCCACAATAACCATAATAGTATCTCATCCACAACTAGTATCGCATCCATAAGTTCATAAGTAACAAGCACAGTAAAGTTTGAAGTTCACAAGCTCAATACGTTCATAATCACAAAGTTCACAAAGCATCGCATCACTGAGTAGGCCCAGGCGGTGGGCCGAACAGACTGCGGCTGAGGCGTGTCGGCATGTCTTCTTCCGCCGCAGGAGCCTCGTTTGACGCCGCCGCCGATCCAGCAAAGTTCTGCACAAGTTTTAGGACAGAAACAAACTAGAGCTAAGTTTTCTAAGCTACGGTTGTGAATCAAAGTTTTCTAAGGTTGTCATTGATCGAAATGAAATTATAAAGTTTCAGCGGTGACTCACAGGAGAATATGTCGGAGGTGCCATCATTGGCGGGGCGAAACTCATCGGCGGCGGAGGCGGAGATCGGCCCATGTCCCTTGCCATGCCGTTGAACCAGTTGTACCACTCGTTCATCTGCTGCTGCCGGAGCCGGTCGGCCTCGTCCCGCTGCCTTTGCTCCTCGTCCCGCCGCCTTCGCTCTTCCTCCCGCCACTGCCGCTCTTCATCCAGCCGGGCCTCCAGCATGGTGGTTCTCCTCCTCTCCTCCTCTAGCTGGGCCTGCAATATTCCATCAAAGCGTTAGAATTCAACGGTAAGGAAAAATGAACTAAAGTGTAATAAAGCAGAAATAACCTGGATTAGTTGCATGTTGAAGTGGCTAGCGGTCTGCGGCTGGCGTATGTCGGGGTTAGCGCTACCGGCTCGGATCTGGGAGAGAGTGGGGGTACTGGCCGTGTCGATCGTGCTGTCGCCGATGGCGTACCTCCCATGCCTCTTGCCTCCTGCCATCCTCATGATGACTTCTCCATCAAGCGGCGCGGCGGCCGGATCCCACTCAGGCCCATGCTTTTGCCTTCCCATCTCCGAGTAGGCGGTGAGGCGGGCGTGGACCATGGGATTGCTGTACGCCTCCGGCCCGGCTTCGGGGTTGTAGCGGACTTCGGACGTGGCCCTGCCCATGTGGGACACGGCAATAGCTTCGGGGTTGTATCTGCTCATACGGCATCTTAAGTGCGCGAAGAAGTTTCTGTGACTCATATATGCTCTTGGGCAGAATGTGACCATCCGGAAGCAAGCTGCCAAATACTGTCAACATGACATCGAAGGTTTCTCGACTGTGGCTAAACTGAGACTTTACGGCCATCAGGCGAGCAATGGCATCCAGTTGTGAGACAATGGTATGCTGGTGAAGGGGTTTCTGTGCCGCAGCCAACATCTCATAATAAGCCTTCGCACTGGCCTCCGGCTCCGTAGAACCTTCATCTATCTGTGCTTCATCGAAGTCATTCAACATGTCTCCGACCCCGGCATCATCATCAAATTCCTCGATGCGTTGTCTCACGACTTCGTCTCTCACACGCTGGGCCTCACCATGGCAGGTCCACCGAGTATAGTCCGGCGTAAATCCATGCTTGATGAGATGTTTGCTCATGTCCGTCTTTGTTTGTCGTTTACGGTTTGCACATTTGACACATGGACAGAAAGCCCGTGTACTCTTGGCAAATGCAAACACTTTGTTCACGAAATCTTCAGTCTTGGTCAACCATTCAGCAGCCTTCTGAGCAAAGCCCGTGTACATCCACTCACGGTCCTCCATCCTCTAACAGATCACCGAGCGATATCAAACTAACCTTTACATCTACCGAAATGTCTATCATTCTCTACTAGGTATAGATAGGTCCTAATCCCACCCGAGGATGTGTAGATTGGGTTAGTTTTCATGCTCTACTCCTATCTGTCGGGGGTAGACCCCCAGGGGTACCCAGCAGGCGGATTGGCCCAACCAGCAAGGGGCGGCCCAATCCGAGTGCAACTGGATCGGTTTGTCAGATTGGGTGGCCCACCACTCGGGAGGCCCACCAGTCGGGCGAACCGGATGGGCGCGACGGCGCGCGCAGCAGGGAAGAAGACGGCGTATCCCGCAAGAAGCTCGGAGATCAAGATAAACTAGCCGGAATTATAGGGAAAGATATCTGTAATCGTTATAGGATCGAATCCTTGTATTTCGGGTAGGTTACGATCTCTAGCCG
Source organism: Alloteropsis semialata (assembly GCA_004135705.1). NCBI lineage: Eukaryota > Viridiplantae > Streptophyta > Magnoliopsida > Poales > Poaceae > Alloteropsis > Alloteropsis semialata. The sequence continues at coordinate 25,803 of QPGU01000488.1, read as the reverse complement.
ACTTGTAACTCAAGGCAGCCGGACTATATAAGGCGCCTTGAGACCCCCTCCAGAAACACAACATCTACGAAACCTAGGACAGAACCCAACTACGGAGATCCTTCAGGAACTTCATACACAGCAATACAATCACCTCCAACACAGGACGTAGGGTATTACGTCATCTCGACGGCCCGAACCTGTTCAATCCTCGCGTTTTGTGTTACCATCGACTTCTGATCCTCGATCTGTCCCTCAACAAATCAACCACGTAGGCTACCCTGTGTGGACTGCCGGGTCCAAACATCCGACAGTTGGCACGCCAGGTAGGGGTGGATCGACGAGATCAATCTACAAGTTCGATGGCAGATTCATCGGCACAACAGATTTGTTCGGCGGCGGCATGAAATCGTGTTGCCTGAGTCCTTCGCCGTGTACTTCTGGTTTCTATTGTTGGTTATACCAATTAATCTATTCTTCTTTAACGTGTGTATACACGTCGCCGACCGAAAGAGACGACCAGTTTGAGGCCGCCGTCATCCGTGCCGGCTGATAAGGCTGACTGGAGTCGCCGTGCCATGGCTTCGTGGAAAGCATGGCCAAAAGTTCCAGCACGCCACTCGGCAACGATCAAGCAAAATTAAGGTCGTGCACCTACGCAAAGCGTGCTAGCATTTGGATCTGAACGCCGACTTCACCGTACCACTCGTCGATTCGCCGACTCTGAATGCCAACTTCGCTGTGCTGCACGCCGACCTCGACCCCGCTGCTCGCCGACTCCATCAGCATCCGCCCACTCGGTCACGTCGACATCCAGAGACTTCATGGCCTACACATGAAGGCGATTTAACTCAGCTTCTCCGATCCGGACACGAATTAAGCTAAGTCATACTTTAATATTTTCACAATATTTTTCAGTCACTGCGTATGTCTCCATGATCATCGCCGACTACCCTTGGTTTGTTCCTGACTGCTTATACAGCCCGAGCGCTACACAAGCAGTCGGGCAACACCCAACGGACGCACATATAGCATTTTTCTTCATTGTTTATTTCTTTTTCCACTCTTGTACAAGTCGCTAAAGTACTTGGGAAGCACACGCCTTAATCCGTGAAACCTCGACTCTTCCGTACGCCTACGCTCCTACACGTGCATGCGGCCCAGCTCCCTGCGCTATGGACTACGGCTATCGGGGATCAGGTGCATAAACGTAACAGGATAACTACCCGAGGAAATTAATAGACTTAAAGAGTTGGAAGTAGAACACCGAATGTTTTTCTCCAGAATTATTATTTGCTACACCATATACTACCTATCCTTCATATCTTCATTGCAGGGCACAGGTTTGGATCCCGAGCTTGCCTGTTACGCTCGGGGGCTGGACCACTCCGGCATCGCCGCCAGCTGAGTACTCGCGCCGATCAGTACTTGGGCTGGTACTACACTCCACGACGGTCGAGTGCTTTGTAGCACTCGGGCTGACGCTACACTCCACGACGGTCGCTAGCCGAGTGCTTTGTAGCACTCGGGCTGGCGCTACACTCCACGACGGTCGCTAGCTGAGTGCTTTGTAGCACTCGGGCTGGCGCTACACTCCACGACGATCGCTAGCTGAGTGCTTTTGAGTACTGGGCTGGCGCTACCGCATGACGAGGAAGACGAAGACTACTCGGCGTGCCTCGGACGGCTCGACTCGGCCCTCGCGCTCGGGGGCTGGCGCCGCGACGACTACTCGGCGTGCTCGGCCCTCACGCTCGAGGGGCTGGCGCCGGGACGACCACTCGGCGTGCTCGGCCCTCACGCTCGGGGGCTGGCGCCGGGACGACCGCTCGGCGTGCTCAGCCCTCACGCTCGGGGGCTGGCGCCGGGACGACCACTCGGCGTGCGCAGCCCTCACGCTCGGGGGCTGGCGCCGGGACGACCACTCGGCGTGCGCAGCCCTCACGCTCGGGGGCTGGCGCCGGGACGACCACTCGGCGTGCTCAGCCCTCACGCTCGGGGGCTGGCGCCGGGACGACCACTCGGCGTGCTCAGCCCTCACGCTCGGGGGCTGGCGCCGGGACGACTACTCGGCGTGCCTCAGCCCTCACGCTCGGGGGCTGGCGCCGGGACGACTACTCGGCGTGCTCCAGCCCTCACGCTCGGGGGCTGGCGCCGGGACGACCACTCGGCGTGCTCAGCCCTCACGCTCGGGGGCTGGCGCCGGGACGACCACTCGGCGTGCTCAGCCCTCACGCTCGGGGGCTGGGCGCTGGGGCGACTACTCGGCGTGCCTCGGACAGCTCGACCCGGCCCTCACGCTCGGGGGCTGGGCGCCGAAATTAACGTTGGATGATCTAGCCAGATGTTCCTTGACTAACCCTTGAACCGATTCCTACGGAATCGCTTCAAGGCTCGGGGGCTACGGCCAACGGACGCACCTCGCGGCGCATCCGTTGATTGTCTGACGACCTCAGAAGAAGGCTACTAACCCTTGGACCGATTCCTTCGGAATCGCTTCAAGGCTCGGGGGCTACGGCCAACGGACGCACCTCGCGGCGCATCCGTTGGGAAACGGCTCTTTTCTCTCCAGTATCACGCGGTTTCGCTTCCAACTGCAGCAGGCTCGACGCTCATCAGACAGCACGACCTCGCCGACTTGTCTCTCAACCACGTACTACTCGGGGGCTTGTCGGGGGTAGACCTCCAGGGGTACCCAGTAGGCGGATTGGCCCAACCAGCAAGGGGCAGCCCAATCCGAGTGCAACTGGATCGGTTTGTCAGATTAGGTGGCCCACCACTCGGGAGGCCCACCAGTCGGGCGAACCGGATGGGCGCGACGGCGCGCGCAGCAAGGAAGAAGACGGCGTATCCCGCAAGAAGCTCGGAGATCAAGATAAACTAGCCGGAATTATAGGGAAAGATATCTGTAATCGTTATAGGATCGAATCCTTGTATTTCGGATAGGTTACGATCTCTAGCCGACTTGTAACTCAAGGCAGCCGGACTATATAAGGCGCCTTGAGACCCCCCCTCCAGAACACGACATTACAACATCTACGAAACCTAGGACAGAACCCAACTACGGAGATCCTTCAGGAACTTCATACACAGCAATACAATCACCCCAACACAGGACGTAGGGTATTACGTCATCTCGACGGCCCGAACCTGTTCAATCCTCGCGTCTTGTGTTACCATCGACTTCTGATGCTCGATCTATCCCTCAACAAATCAACCACGTAGGCTACCCTGTGTGGACTGCCGGGTCCAAACATCCGACACTATCTGAGCTAGAATTTTGGCAGCACCTACCCGCTGTTCTCCAAATACACGTCCTAGAAAGGATATTGTATATCCGGAGAACAATGGGGAGGTGATGCCGAAATTCTGACTCAGATAAGAGTAGACCATGAAAACTAAACCCATCTACACATCCTCGGGCTGTCCAAAAAATGTGGACAATTCGAAACAGATACGGTCACACATATGCAAAAATCTGCATATGTCCAACCGTATCTCTTTCGAACGGGAGACGCCTATGGTTACGTGAACAATGAACAAGAAAGGAAAAGAGAGCATGTTTGTCTCACCGTGTAAAGTCGGCGGGGTGTAGGCCGGTTTCGATGGAGGGGACACTCGTCTGCCCAAAAAAAGAAAAAATAGTGTTAAAAATTAAAAATTTCGACAGCAACTCCCCTGCAAAGGGAGGTTTCCAAACCTTGCAATTCGAAAAGCGGCACGATGGCCGAGCACATTCAACATCCAACTGTCATTCCACATCCAACATTCCACATCCAACATTCCACATCCAACATTCCACATCCAACATTCAAAATTCAACATCATTAACTAAGAAAGACACTAAGAATTTCTAACTCCGGTAATTCTAACTCAAAAAATTCTAACTAAAATATTTTCTAACTCTAACATTTCTAACTCTAACAATTCAAAATCTATGAATTTTAACTCTAACAATTCAAACTACAAAAGTAAACGATGAAAGACAAATGTAAATGATGGAAAACTTACATTTGGCGCGGCGCGGGGGCTGCCGGCGTGGCGGTGGGCGCCGGCGGGGAGGGCTCTGCAGGGGGGGTGGCGGTGGTGGGGGGCGCTGCG
>QPGU01000488.1:0-13670 GCA_004135705.1 Alloteropsis semialata | reverse complement strand
GCCCTTTGTAGAGCGCAGACGGCGCACGTCATCTACTCCACCGTGCCACCGCCGCCCAAGACCATTGTCAAATATCCCACCAAGCCGATGGAGACAGAGCCCAACCCGAAGCATAATCCCTGGGAAGTGAAGGTCCAGCAGGTCCTGAACTTTCTTCTGCTGTCCATCTCGCGTGGCATTCTCACGCAGGTGCTGCATCCTCGACAGCTGCTGAAGCATGGGACGCAATTGAAGCAATGTTCGCATCCTAGTCATGTGCATGTTATCAACACACGCATGGCACTTACCACCATGCGACGAAGGTCCGAATTAGGGGTACCCAATCAAACCCTTAATCCGGGAGCTTACGATAATCCACCCCTCAAAAAGCAAAACAAAAGGCTCAAACCAAAGCAGATTCTCCATGACCTGGCGTCTCGGAGGCGGCCCGACGAGTCTCCGATTCGCCCGAGGAGTTCTCCGCCTCCGAGTGGCTCCGCTGCTCGCCCGAGGAGTTCTCCGCCTCCGAGTGGCTCCGCTGCTCGCCCGAGGAGTTTCCCGCCCTCGAAGGGCTCTCCGATTCGCCCGGGGAGTTCTCCGCCTCCGAGGAGTCTCCAGCTCTCCGGGTGAAACTACCCGGCCATGTCTTGGCCCATCCAGCGCCGTACCCACTTGGTACCCGCCGCGTCAGAGCATGATGGGCGTCCGTCCTTCGCCACGGCAGCCACAGCGGCACTCGTCCCATCCGAACAGGAACGCTACAGTCTTGGGAGGAGCGCATGCGCAACACCGGGCGCCCAAGTACGATCCCAGGCGCTCATGGATGACACCTGGAACCCGAGCAGGACACCTAGAGCACCCGAGGACCTCGAGCAAGTCAACCACGACCCGGGAACTACCCGGGAGCTTACCCGAGAAGACGTCTACACCAACCACCCGGGATGTACGATCCCGGGTCCGGCGGGGTGCCCACTCCGTCAACACCTGCTCCCTGTACGGCTCGGCGCACGACGCAAGCTAAAGGCCTCGGGGCAGTAACTCTCCTTGTAATTTTCTATCTTTCTGACCCCCCGCTCCCTTCTATCCTTGAGACTATAAAAGGGGATAAGGGGACATCAGTGGGGGGACGGGCGGACACCAGCCGAACGTTCGGACACAGCACGAACACCACGCTCGTTCGCACAGCACCGGGACCTGGGACCCTCTCCCTCTCCCGACCAGTTTGTACCCCCTACTACAGACTTTGGGCTTGAGAACATCGGCACATACTGGACGTAGGGTATTACTCTCCGGAGGCCCGAACCAGTCTAAAACCCCCTGTCTCTCGAGTCACCATCCGGGCTCCGACGCGCGATCGTAGGAAATTTACTTGTCGGCGGTAGAGAACCCCGACAGTTGGCGCGCCAGGTAGGGGCCTTTCGCGTGTCACGACACTTCACCAGGGTCCGGATGGCCCACAGCGGCGCCTCGCTGGCGTCTGGCGACCACCTGCGGTTCGGCTCCCTCGACTTCGTCATCGACAAGTCGGTGGAACCCATCGTCGGGGCGACTTTCGTGCGCCCCAAGCTTGCCCGCGACGACGGCAAGACGCTCCACGACGAGGGGCCCAAGCCCTCCCACGCCACGGCGGGAGCTACCGCCTACGTCCTCGACCTACTCGGAGGGGACCTGGCGGCCGCCCTGGGACGGAGCCCGTCCCAGGAACGCTTCCGCAACGTCTCCTACATGATCGCCAATCTCGCCCTCCAGGTTGGAGGACAGGAGCAGCTCCTCTGGGACGAGTTCATCGACTGTTACAACGCCATGTACCCGGAGGGGCAGCCAGGCCTGCCGAGCGACCCGGCGCTCACCCCGACACCGACGGAGTCCGACCCACACGCCTCGCCAACCACCAGAAGCACGGTGGGTGAGCAAAGCTCGCGCCCGCGGCTGACGCGGCTCCGCCGAACTTCGACCCTTACCGGGAGTGCTTCATGTGCCACACCCCCGACGGGGATGTGCAGTCCGCGAGCAGCTCGACGAGGGACGGCGCCCCCGCAGCACCACCTGCCAACGCCGCTGCGGCTCCACCTGCCCGAGCCCCGCAGCTCCGCCTGCCAACGCTCCTGCGGCGCCACCGCCAAACGCCCCGGCGGACGATGCTCGGCGGGTCAGGCTGCAGGAGCTAGACGAGGCCCGGCGTCAGATCGAGGCAGAACGGCAGCAGCTCAACCGCGAGCTTGGGAGAAACGCGGACGGAGGAGCTGCCCGCGCACGCGCCCGGGACGTGCAACAGCGCATCGTCAACGACGGTGGCAACGCCAACGACGCGCCGGTCTTCAACCGGGCGTCCCAGAACCTCGCAGCGGCTGCTGTCCTGCTCCGTGAACACCCTGAACCAGCGGCGCCCGAAGATCGGAGGTTCCATCAGCAGCTCCGCGCGCTCTTGGAAACCGCAGCGGTCCAACAGGCGGAAAGCTCCGCCTCACGCCAGCGTGCTCCTCGGGAGCCCGATCAAGAGCGTTCCGTGCATCATCGCGGGGCCACAGCCGACGGAGGCGCCAGGCGACGGGACGAGCACCATCAGCACCGCCCACGCCGAGCCTATAACAGACGGCGCGGGGGCCGCTACGACAGCGGCGAGGACCGGAGCAGGAGTGCGTCACCCGACCCCAGGGGGCCGCGTGCCTTTGGACCTCACGTCCTCGGCGCTCAGGTTCCTCCGCGCTTCCGGGCTCCCACGACGGTGCCCAAGTACGACGGGGACACAAACCCCAGCGTCTGGCTGGAGGACTACCGGCTCGCGTGCCATGCAGGGGGAGCGCAAGACGATTACTTCATCATCAAAAGCCTCCCCCTCTACCTCGCCGACTCAGCTCGAACATGGCTGGAGCATCTCCCTGCGGGCAAGATCGACAGCTGGGCGCAACTGCGTGATGCCTTCATTGGCAACTTCCAGGGCACCTACACTCGTCCCGGGAACCCCTGGGACCTCCGCAACTGCCTCCAGGCAGAGGACGAGACCCTGCGTGACTACATCAAGCGCTTCTCCAAGCGCTGCACCGAGCTGCCAAACACTGCTGACACCGACGTCGTCTCCGCGTTCCGCTTCGGAACCACCTGCGCGACCCTCATCCATGAGTTAGGGCGCAGGAAGCCACGAACCATCCGGGAGCTCCTCGACATCGCCACCGACTACGCTGATGGTGAGGACGCCGTCGCTGCAACCCTTGAACGACCTCAGGGCAAGGGCAAGCAGTCGGAGGCGGTTGACGAGGGCACCTCCGCCCGACCCGACAAGAAGAAAAGGAAGGACAAGCGGAGGCGCGATGGTCGCATGGTAGCAGCGGCCGAGCGGAAGGCCACAAACCCAAAGGGAACCCGGCGCCAAAGGACCACTTCGAGAAGCTCCTCGAGGCGCCCTGTACCAACCACGAGGGCCCTGTCAAGCACGCCCTGAAGGATTGCAAACTCATGAGAAGCTTCCTCGCTGGCACCCTGAAGAAGAAGCCCTACGAGAACCGGGACGGGGCCGGTGGCTCGAACAACGACGACGGCTACCCCAGGGAGGACGGAGCGATCCTAATGATCGTCGGGGGATCGGCGGCCTGCCCCTCGAAGCGCGACGAGAAGCTAATCCGGCGAGAAGTCTGCCACACGGACCCCGCGGTGCCCTCCTACCTGAAATGGTCCGAGGCCCCGATCACTTTCGACCGCTCCGATCATCCCGACTATGTCCCACAACCCGGAAGGTACCCGCTCGTGGTTGCTCCTCTCTTTGGGATGAAACGCGTCCACAAGGTGTTGATGGACGGCGGGAGCGGCCTCAACATTCTCTACGTCGACACTCTCGATGAGATGGGGATCCCGCGTTCCCAGCTTCGGCCATCCACGGCGCCATTCCATGGGATCGTCCCCGGAGTGGACGCAATACCACTCGGACAGATCGACCTGCCCGTCACGTTCGGGACCCCACGGAACTTCCGCAGAGAAACCCTCACTTTCGAAGTGGTGGGATTCCCTGGAGCGTATCACGCCATCCTTGGGAGGCCTGCATACGCAAAGTTCATGGCTGTCCCGAACTACACGTACCTCAAATTGAAGATCCCCGGACCCAAGGGTGTCATCACCGTGGGGACTTCATTTGAGCATGCGTTCGCCTGTGAAACCGAGTGCTTCCAGTTCGCGGAGGCGCTCGTCCAGTCCAAGAGGCTCGCCGCTGAGCCTTCACCCAGGGACCTGGATATCCCCGAGACCTCCAAGCGTGCCGCGTGCTCCTTTGAGCCGGCCAAGGACGTCAAGGAGGTTGCCGTGGCCGACGATGGCCGCACCCTCCGTATCGGGACGGCGCTCGATCCTAAATAGGAAAGCGCGCTCGTCGACTTTCTCCACGCAAACCTCGACGTGTTTGCATGGAAACCCTCGGACATGCCGGGGATTCCAAAGGAAGTCGCCGAGCACAAACTTGACATCAAGCCGGGCGCTCGACCCGTCAAACAGAGGCTCCGACGCTACGACGACGAGAAGTACAAAGCCATCGGCGAAGAGCTCAAAAAGCTCCTCAGCGCCGGCTTCATTAGGGAGGTATATCACCCCGAGTGGTTGGCCAACCCTGTACTTGTAAAAAAGAAAAATGGGAAATGGAGGATGTGCGTTGACTATACTGGCCTGAACAAGGCATGTCCAAAAGACTCCTTCCCTCTTCCGCGCATAGATCAGGTGGTCGACTCCACCGCGGGGTGCGAAACCCTTTGCTTTCTCGATGCGTACTCCGGGTACCATCAGATCGCGATGAGCCTGGCCGACCAGCTCGCAACCTCGTTCATCACGCCCTACGGCACCTACTGCTATTCGTCTATGCTATTCGGGCTGAAAAACGCGGGTGCCACGTTCCAGAGATGCATGCGACGCGTCTTTGGTGACTTAATCGGCCGACTGGTCGAGGCATACGTTGACGATATAGTGGTAAAATCCAAACGCACTGGCGACTTGGTCTCCGACCTCACAGCTGTCTTTGAGAAGCTCCGGCTGAACAAAGTAAAGCTTAACCCCGAGAAATGCGTTTTCGGGGTCCCGAGAGGCATGCTCCTCGGCTTTATCGTATCGGAACGAGGCATCGAAGCCAATCCCGAGAAGATAACAGCCATCACCGACATGGGGCCAATCCAGAACATAAAGGGTGTCCAACGCGTCACGGGATGCTTGGCCGCGCTCAGTCGCTTCATTGCCCGACTAGGGGAATGAAGCCTGCCCTTGTACCGACTACTCAAGAAGTCGGATCACTTCGTCTGGAACGACGAGGCACAGCAGGCCCTCGACTCGCTCAAGGCAATGCTCAAAAACCCACCAATCCTGACCGCTCCGGCAGAAGGGGAACCCATGCTGCTCTACATTTCGGCAACCACCCATGTGGTAAGCACCGCCCTCGTCGTCGAGCGAAGCGAGCCCGAGAAGATCCAGAAGGTGCAACGCCCCGTTTACTTCATCAGCGAGGTCCTGTCCGACACCAAGGTACGATATCCCCAAATTCAAAAACTTGTCTACGCCGTCCTCATCACCAGGCGGAAGCTCCGGCACTACTTCGACGCTCACCCCATCACGGTGGTGTCGAGGTATCCACTCGGCGAGGTGATCCAGAACCCCGAGGCAGACGGGAGGATAGCCAAGTGGGCGCTCGAGTTGATGGGGAAGAACATCACCTACGCACCTCGGGACGCCATCAAGTCACAAGCGTTGGTCGACTTCATCGCCGAGTGGACTGAGGCCCAGACTCCCCCAACCTCCGTCGAGCACGAGACCTGGGTCATGTACTTTGACTGGTCGCTAATGAAGGAAGGGGCAGGTGTCGGCCTGGTCTTTGTCTCGCCTCTGGGCGTGCGCATGGAATACATGGTTCGGCTGCACTTCTCGGCCTCCAACAACGCCGCCGAGTACGAGGCCCTCATCAACGGACTCCGTATCGCCCTCGAGCTTGGCATACGGCGTCTCGAGATCCGAGGAGACTCGGAGTTGGTCGTCGATCAAGTCATGAAGGAGTCGAGCTGCGTCAGCCCCAAGATGGCCGCCTACTGCCGGGCGGTCCGCGAGCTGGAAGACAAGTTCCTCGGCCTCGAGCTCAAGCACGTCCAACGACGATACAACGAGGCGGCCGACACCCTCGCCAAGGCGGCCTCCAACCGGAAGCCCGTCCCCCATGGAGTGTTCGCCAAGGACCAGCACGCCCCCTCCATCAGGCTTGATGACGAGCCGCCCGAGCCTCCAGTACAGGAGGAGGCGGAAGTGATAGAGGTAGACGCAGCACCCGAGCCTAACCTCGAGGACCCCGACTGGAGAATCCCGCTACTCGAGTGGATTGTGCAGGGTAAGCTCCCACCCGACCCGACCGAGGCTCGGCGGATCGCGCGCTGGGCTAAAACCTTTACGCTCATTGAGGGAGAGCTCTACCGGCGAGGCACCTTTGGCATCCTAATGCGCTGCATTCCGATCGACCAAGGCAAGGAATTGCTGAGGGACATCCATGCAGGAGCATGTGGACACCATGCCGCGCCAAAGACACTTGTCGGGAAAGCTTTCCGTCAAGGGTTCTACTGGCCAACCGCGGTGGCCAACGCCAAGGACATCGTGCGCAGATGTGAAGGCTGTCAGTTCTACGCAAGACAAACACACCTCCCGGCGCAAGCCCTGCAGACCATCCCCATTACTTGGCCCTTTGCCGTATGGGGTTTGGATCTAGTCGGGCCACTGAAGAAAGCACCCGGGGGCTTCACGCATCTCCTCGTCGCCGTCGACAAGTTCTCCAAATGGATCGAGGCAAGGCCCATCCGGCGGGTTCGCTCGCAAGAAGCTGTCCAGTTCTTCACCGACATCATCTACCGCTTCGGGGTCCCGAACGTGATCATCACCGACAACGGCACTCAGTTCACGGGTAAAAAGTTCCTCAACTTCTGCGACGACAACAACATCCGAGTGGATTGGGCCGCCGTCAGCCACCCCAAGACCAACGGACAGGTGGAAAGAGCCAACGGCATGATCTTGCAAGGACTAAAGCCGCGAATCTTCAAACGCCTCGAGAAGTTCAAGGCAAGGTGGGTTGCGGAGCTCCCGTCGGTCCTCTGGAGCCTGCGAACCACCCCAAGTCGAGCCACGGGCTGCACGCCCTTCTTCATGGTGCACGGGTCCGAGGCGGTCCTCCCAACTGACCTCGACTACGGCAGCCCACGGGTCCGCGCCTACGACGACGAAGGGAACCAAGCCTCTTTGGAAGACGCCATCGACCAGCTGGATGAAGCGCGCAGCGTCGCACTGCTCCACTCGGCCAAGTACCAGCAGGCCCTACGACGATACCACGATCGTAACATTCGAAGCCGGGCCTTTCAAGTCGGCGACCTCGTCCTCCGACAAGTTCAGGACAACCGCGGCCGCCACAAGCTGTCGCCACCATGGGAAGGCCCCTACATCGTCGACCAAGTCCTCCGCCCGGGGACTTACAAGCTCAAGGACGAGGACGGCCAAGTCCTCACGAACGCTTGGAACATAGAGCAGCTACGTCGCTTCTACCCCTAGAAAGCATCTGTACTTTGCCATTCATTTGCAATAATAAAAATGCTCTCTCGTTCCGAGTACTTTATGAGCTTGCAGTCGTTTCCTGGGGCACTCTCCGAGCCCTCTGACATAAGAGGCAAGTGACGCTTTTCCCGCGTAGGGTCGAATGCTCTCGACAACCGACACGGTAAGTACCTACTATGGCCTGCCGACCGCCAGGGGTTCGAAGGCTGGCCCGTCGAAGGGTTCGACAGCCGCCCCCGGGCACCTCGAGCGAGGGGCAGCAAGGGATGGGTCCCAGCGGCCAGTACCCGGGCGCACGAGCGTCATGGGCATCCCAAACTGCATTCGAGTCTTGATGGAAAGTAGGATCATGGTTTTTCCTCCGAACGGAAAGGCAAAGAGCCGCCAGGTCCGGTCGAACGGACTCGGTAACTAGATGATCTCGCCATCAAGAATTTGAAGCTGGCCACCAGCTGGTCCGATCGGAACCCGTCGAGCGGGATGCCGTGGCTTCACTCGAATTAACCCGTTATCAGCTCACACGGACACCGCATTTTCGGCCAGCGAGGCAAAAATACGGCGCGGTCCGGCCCCTCCACCTTTTGCGAAAAAAGGTGCATGAGGGGTAACGACGCAAGGAGAAAAAGGCCTCTCCATCAGCACCCTGCATCGCGCAGGGTCCCAGGTCACGAAACAAGGCCTGAAAGAGATCTCGCCACGACAAAACAAGGCTGAGGACGAGCCCGAGAAGTCCCCACCTCGCCCGACGAATCCCCGCCTCTCCCGAAGAGCTGCACACTCCTCTGCGGGCTCGCACAGCTACGTCACTCTACCCTTAAAAGTACCTGTACTTTTCATTTCACGATAATAATCAAAGTACTGTACTATTCCGAGTACTCTATTCGCATACGATCGAAATGTACCCTGCGAGTTCCCAAGGCTAAGCGGCGGGCGACCCCTTCCCTGTGCAGGATCGCCCACCGCTCGGGGGCTCCACCCGGGGCCCGGTGCCCCTCCGTTTTTTCGCAAAAACCCGACAAATGATCGCTCTCGCGCGCGATCAAGCGGTATACTTTGGCGCTTGCGAGAAAGGAACGTTAGCTCAAAGGGCTTTGTGACCACGCTTGTCCAAGTTTCGAGTGCTCACGCCCCTGCGGCTACGGCGCTAACTTGCGGGCAAAGTCCAAGCCCTCGGGCTGACGTCTCTTTCCCGAGAAGCAATAAAGGAACCGCCCCGACTAGTTGTTGCTTTCAGCATTTTTGATCTGCTGCTTGTCATCGTTCGAATCTTCCGAAACCACTCGGGGCTGCGAGTCCGAGTGCCCAACCTCCCGAGTTCCTACGCCCCAGCGGCTACGGAATAGAGTCTGACGGGCAGGACTCCACGCCTTTCCATCTCGACCCACGACCCCCAAAGGCATTCGGAAGAAAACGAAAATGACAAACAACAGATAAAACATGAGCTTTTCTGAGTAGCAATGATTGGAGTTTTGTTCATTACATAACAAAATTCTTCATGTCTACTCTAGCCCAAGATCCTTCAGGGCGGCGGACAGCACTTGATCGGCAAACGAGGAAGATTCGGCTTCGATCTCGTCGTATTCAGCATCCTCGTAGCCAGGGGCCCACCCGCCTTGCAGAGCCTCCCGATCCATGGTTGTCGGATGTTTGGACCCGGCAGTCCACACAGGGTAGCCTACGTGGTTGATTTGTCGAGGGACAGATCGAGGATCAGAAGTCGATGGTAACACAAGACGCAAGGATTGAACAGGTTCGGGCCGTCGAGATGACGTAACACCCTACGTCCTGTGTTGGCGGCGATTGTATTGCTGTATATGAAGTTCCTGAAGGATCTCCGTAGTTGGGTTCTGTCCTAGGGTTGTAGAGGTTGTAGTTTTTTTGTGCTCTGGAGGGGGGTCTCAGGGCGCCTTATATAGTCCGGCTGCCTTGAGTTACAAGTCGACCAGAGATCGTAACCTACCCGGAATACAAGGATTTGATCCCATAACGATTACAGATATCTTTCCCTACAATTCCGGCTAGTTTATCCTGATCTCCGAGCTTCTTGCGGGATACGCCGTGTGCTTTCCTTGCTGCGCGCGTCGTCGCGCCCATTCGGTTCGTACGACTGGTGGGCCTCCCGACTGGTGGGCCACCCAGTCTGACAAACCGATCCAGTTGCACTCGGATTGGGCCGCCCCTTGCTGGTTGGGCCAATCCACCTGCTGGGCACCCCTGGGGGTCTACCCCCGACAAGCCCCCGAGTAGTACGTGGTTGAGAGACAAGTCGGCGAGGTCGTGCTGTCTGATGAACGTCGAGCCTGCTGCAGTTGGAAGCGAAACCGCGTGATACTGGAGAGAAAAGAGCCGTTTCCCAACGGATGCGCCGCGAGGTGCGTCCGTTGGCCGTAGCCCCCGAGCCTTGAAGCGATTCCGAAGGAATCGGTCCAAGGGTTAGTAGCCTTCTTCTGAGGTCGTCAGACAATCAACGGATGCGCCGCGAGGTGCGTCCGTTGGCCGTAGCCCCCGAGCCTTGAAGCGATTCCGTAGGAATCGGTCCAAGGGTTAGTCAAGGAGCATCTGGCTAGATCATCCGACGTTAATTTCGGCGCCCAGCCCCCGAGCCTGAGGGCCGGGTCGAGCTGTCCGAGGCACGCCGAGTAGTCGCCCCGACGCCAGCCCCCGAGCGTGAGGGCTGAGCACGCCGAGTAGTCGTCCCGGCGCCAGCCCCCGAGCGTGAGGGCTGAGCACGCCGAGTAGTCGTCCCGGCGCCAGCCCCCGAGCGTGAGGGCTGAGCACGCCGAGTAGTCCCCGGCGCCCAGCCCCCGAGCGTGAGGGCCGAGTCGAGCCGTCCGAGGCACGCCGAGTAGTCGCCCCGGCGCCAGCCCCCGAGCGTGAGGGCCGAGTCGAGCCGTCCGAGGCACGCCGAGTAGTCGCCCCGACGCCAGCCCCCGAGCGTGAGGGCTGAGCACGCCGAGTAGTCGTCCCGGCGCCAGCCCCCGAGCGTGAGGGCTGAGCACGCCGAGTAGTCGTCCCGGCGCCAGCCCCCGAGCGTGAGGGCTGAGCACGCCGAGTAGTCGTCCCGGCGCCAGCCCCCGAGCGTGAGGGCTGAGCACGCCGAGTAGTCGCCCCGGCGCCCAGCCCCCGAGCGTGAGGGCCGAGTCGAGCCGTCCGAGGCACGCCGAGTAGTCGCCCCGGCGCCCAGCCCCCGAGCGCGAGGGCCGAGTCGAGCCGTCCGAGGCACGCCGAGTAGTCGCCCCGACGCCAGCCCCCGAGCGTGAGGGCTGAGCACGCCGAGTAGTCGTCCCGGCGCCAGCCCCCGAGCGTGAGGGCTGAGCACGCCGAGTAGTCGTCCCGGCGCCAGCCCCCGAGCGTGAGGGCTGAGCACGCCGAGTAGTCGTCCCGGCGCCCAGCCCCCGAGCGTGAGGGCCGAGTCGAGCCGTCCGAGGCACGCCGAGTAGTCGCCCCGGCGCCCAGCCCCCGAGCGCGAGGGCCGAGTCGAGCCGTCCGAGGCACGCCGAGTAGTCGCCCCGGCGCCCAGCCCCCGAGCGCGAGGGCCGAGTCGAGCCGTCCGAGACACGCCGAGTAGTCGCCCCGGCGCCCAGCCCCCGAGCGCGAGGGCCGAGTCGAGGGTCCGTCAAGTCTTCGTCTTCCTCGTCATGCGGTAGCGCCAGCCCAGTACTCAAAAGCACTCGGCTAGCGACCGTCGTGGAGTGTAGCGCCAGCCCGAGTGCTGCAAAGCACTCGGCTAGCGACCGTCGTGGAGTGTAGTGCCAGCCCGAGTGCTGCAAAGCACTCGGCTAGCGACCGTCGTGGATTGTAGTACCAGCCCGAGTACTGACTGATTCGAGTACTCAGCTGGCGGCGATGCCGGAGTGGTCCAGGCCCCGAGCGTAACAGGCAAGCTCGGGATCTAAACCTGTGCCCTGCAATGAAGATATAAAGGATAGGTAGTATATGGTGTAGCAAATACTAATTCTGGAGAAAAACATTCGGCGCTGCATGTAATAGAATTTCTACTTCCAACTCTTTAAGTCTATTAATTTCCTCGGGTAGTTATCCTGTTACGTTTATGCACCTGATCCCCGATAGCCGTAGTCCATAGCGCAGGGAGCTGGGCCGCATGCACGCGTAGGAGCGTAGGCGTACGGAAGAGTCGAGGTTTCACGGATTAAGGCGTGTGCTTCCCAAGTACTTTAGCGACTTGTACAAGAGTGGAAAAAGAAATAAACGATGGAGAAAATGCAATATACGTCCGTTGGGTGTAGCCCGACTGCTCGTGTAGCGCTCGGGCTGTATAAGCAGTCGGGAACAAACCAAGGGTAGTCGGCGATGATCATGGAGACTTGTATATGGAGATACGCGGTGACCGAAAAATATTGTGAAAGTATTAGAGTATGACTTAGCTTGATTCGTGTCCGAGTGGAAGAATCGGCGTGTCGTCGTCCTCACTTGTGGGTCGCGAAGCCCTTGGGCCTCATCTTATCGTCACGTCCGAGTAGTTCGGAGTTCCGGATCGGCGTGTTGGCGAGTGGCGTAATGGAGTTGGCCAGATGTCGGCGTACTAGTTGGCATTGTTCGTTGGTTTGCCGTGTCGTAGTATTCCCGTCGGCCTTGTGCCTCCGGCAGCTAGCCCTGTGTCTCGCCGTGTGGATGTCGAGGGCCCGAGGCACGCCGTGTGGCGGCGCGTCGGACCGGTGAACGGCGAGTATACGGGCTGTCTTCTTGGCCAACCTGGTTGTTCCATCTACAGACAGAAACAACTCTAATCGTGCGTGCATGAATTGAAGCACACGTTAGCAGCCTTGGAAGAAACAATATAAAACTGATTTAACTGTAGAGGAAAACTGAAACAGGAAAAGAAAAGATTCCCTTTCCAGATTCATGCAGGATTTCTTTGATGAAGGCGCCGGTGATGGATAGGCACTTGGGCAACTCCGTGATGCGCGCATCTCGACACCGGCGACCGGCCCTAATTCAGGACTCGGCGACGTACACATGCATGGGCATGTAAACATGAGTTAGATTAGAATAATTCTTGTAAGCTAAAAACAAAACTCAGATTGGATCAACCCTATAGAGGAAAAAGAAAATTTCCTGTTGGCTTGCCGCATGGATGCGCTCGTGCCTGAACTCTGAGGGCTTGCATGCGGAGACGAACATTTGCCCTCGGTCTTGATGCGACTCGTAGATGGGTTCGCCGTGGCAGCGATGCGAATATTCGTCGACGCCGACAATTGCAGATGAAATCTTGCATCTTCGACTTAGCAACCGCCTTGGATAGTACGTCCGGCGATTCGTGGAGATCGGATCTCGTGTCCTCGGCTCGGCGAGTACCAGAACACGATGAACCGCAGCCGCTGTTGGTGGAATTTTCTTACGGATGAATCTGCCATCGATCTTGCAGATTGATCTCGTCGATCAGCCCCTACCTGGCGCGCCAACTGTCGGATGTTTGGACCCGGCAGTCCACACAGGGTAGCCTACGTGGTTGATTTGTCGAGGGACAGATCGAGGATCAGAAGTCGATGGTAACACAAGACGCAAGGATTGAACAGGTTCGGGCCGTCGAGATGACGTAACACCCTACGTCCTGTGTTGGCGGCGATTGTATTGCTGTATATGAAGTTCCTGGAAGGATCTCCGTAGTTGGGTTCTGTCCTAGGGTTGTAGAGGTTGTAGTTTTTTTGTGCTCTGGAGGGGGGTCTCAGGGCGCCTTATATAGTCCGGCTGCCTTGAGTTACAAGTCGACCAGAGATCGTAACCTACCCGGAATACAAGGATTTGATCCCATAACGATTATAGATATCTTTCCCTACAATTCCGGCTAGTTTATCCTGATCTCCGAGCTTCTTGCGGGATACGCCGTGTGCTTTCCTTGCTGCGCGCGTCGTCGCGCCCATTCGGTTCGTACGACTGGTGGGCCTCCCGACTGGTGGGCCACCCAGTCTGACAAACCGATCCAGTTGCACTCGGATTGGGCCGCCCCTTGCTGGTTGGGCCAATCCGCCTGCTGGGCACCCCTGGGGGTCTACCCCCGACAATGGTCGGGTAGTGCGACAAGAACATAGCAATGATCTTGCGCGCTACGCTCCGAGCAAGATCCGAGGCCTGCGCCCGAGTCCTCCCCGTAACAAGTGCGAGGCGATCCACCAAGGACGGGCCGC
>QPGU01000511.1:162156-179807 GCA_004135705.1 Alloteropsis semialata | reverse complement strand
CATGTGAGTTCAAGAATGGTCCCATGAAGTCGATTCCCCATACATCAAATAGATCGATTTGCAAATTGTAGTTCAATGGCATGGCATTCCTTTGCGATATGTTTCCCGTCCTTTGACATTCCGAGCAAGTTGCAACAAATCTTTTTGCATCTTCATGCATCTCCAGCCAATAGAATCCACATGACCATACCTTAGCATGAGTTCTATAATGTCCATAGTGTCCTCCATATTCCGATGAGTGACACTTTCTTAAGATTTCTTCTCTTTCTTCTCTTGGAATACACCTTCTTACAACTCCATCTTCTCAATGTCTATATAAGTATGGCGCATCCCAATAATATTTCCTTTTCTCGAAAATAACCTTTTGCCTTGCATTTCTATCCACATGATCCAAAGGCATCCCCCTTATCGCTCTTATTAAGTCTTCCATCCATCCATCCCTATCAAGTATTCTATAAAGATGGTCATCTCTCATTTTATCTTCAATAGGCTTCATTCCATCATCTCCTTGATGCATCCTTGATAGGTGGTCAGCTACCACATTCTCTGACCCTTTCTTATCACGAATCTCCACGTCGAATTCTTGTAATAATAAAATCCATCGGATCAAATGTGGCTTCGCATCTTTCTTGGACAAAAGATATTTAATCGCCGCATGGTCGGTGTACACAATCACCTTTGAATTTACTATGTAAGATCTGAATTTTTCAAAAGCGAATACCACGGCATGCAATTCCTTCTCCGTTATTGCATAATTAGCTTGAGCTCCATCAAGAGTCTTGCTTGCATAGTAAATAGCATATACCTTCCCTTCTCTTCTTTGTCCAAGAACGGTTCCAACAGCGTAGTCACTCGCATCACACATAATGGTTGACTCCAGTCCGGAGGTTGAATGATAGGGGCACTTACGAGTGATTGCTTCAATGTTCTAAAGGCATGCAAACAATTTTCATCAAAGTCAAACTCCACATCCTTTTGAAGAAGTTGTGTCAACAATTTAGTGATCTTCGAGAAGTCCTTTATAAACCTTCTATAGAATCCGGCATGACCAAGGAAGCTTCTTAGGGACTTGATATCCGTAGGTGGTGGCAATTCTTCCACGGTTTCAATCTCCGCTTTATCCACTTCAATCCCCCTTTCGGAGATGACATGCCCAAGAACTATTCCTTGCCTCACCATAAAGTGACACTTCTCCCAATTAAGCACAAGGTCGACTTCCCCACATCTCTTGTGAACTTTATCAAGATTTGATAAGCAATTTTCGAAGCTAGTACCATGCACCGAGAAGTCATCCATGAATACCTCCATAATTTCTTCAATAAAATCCGAGAATATAGCCATCATGCATCTTTGAAAAGAAACAGGTGCATTGCATAATCTGAAAGGCATCCTTCTATACACAAAAGTACCACATGGACAAGTGAACGTGGTCTTGCGTTGATCATTCGGATGAATGGGTATTTGGAAGAATCCCGAGAATCCATCAAGGTAATAAAAATGTGAATGTTTTGCTAACCTCTCAAGCATCTCGTCAATGAATGGTAGTGGAAAGTGATCCTTCTTTGTAGCCTTATTCAATTTCCGATAATCTATGCACATCCTCTAACCCGTAACGGTCCTTTGCGGTTGTTGGCGTTTGTTAAGTCATGATTATTCTGTAACGCCAACATAATAAAATAAAATAATTTAGTAATGATCAATAGAATTTTATTTCAAATAACGTAGTTCCACTTGTACATGGAGATTATTTGAGTGCAGGAAATATGGGCCAAAAGATGAAGTAAAACAAGGCCAGGCCCAGGTCGCCCGACCCACCAGGTCGGCCGACCTGGCCTAATGTCCATCCAAGTCCAACTTTGGCCATGCAGAAGAAGCACAATTTAGTGTCATCAAGAGCGTTGAATCCATGACGGTTATATCCAAGGGATGACAAGAAGGATAAGGAGGATCACAAGGATTGATGGGCCCACATGAGAATCAACAGTTACTCCGAGGATCCATACCCATCTTCCACGAGTACCAAGGTCCACATTCCAGTGACTCAGAAGAAGATCAAGACAAAATGTGCCTGGACCAGGTCGGCCGACCTGGCCAGGTCGGCCGACCCAGTCTTGCGGCCGTTGCGGTCCTCCCTTCTCTGGTGTATCCAAACCGTCTTCAGCAGCACATCTACACCGTGGATGACTTCAGTTGGTTCATCTAAGGGTCGGGCGACGTCCACTGATCGGCCAACTCTGGGGTGGGCCCATTCGCTCTCAACCGCCTTGTACCGACCCTAAACCGTCCCCAAGTGCTATAAATAGGTGCCAACGCCTCCTGCACAATACACACCAGAAGGAAGAGCTCCATTTGTTACAAGTCATAGTCTTAGTTAGTAGAGAAGTAGTTCTAGGAGTTGAGCTTCTACGGGTTTCCGAAGGAGTCTTGGTAAGCCTAGAGCTCAGTTATCTTGTATCCTTTGCTTATTTGTAAGACTTAGAGCCTAAATGGAATTACTCTCTTGCTTATGTTATTTGACTTATAGTCTTGTGTGTTCATCATATGAGTTGTATGTCTTACACCTTAGTATGGATGATGCATGTTATGGCAATGGCTCAATGAATCTGTATGATTATTCTTTACCTTTCCGTACAATTGGTAAAGATGTATTTCATATTACAAACATGGTGTTTGGGTTATGGAATACCGTTGGGGATACCCTACTCCACGTATTTAGAGGTAGACGGCAGGTGGTGACAGCCCTGTCCGTCCATTGTAATCCTCGCCGTTCGGGTTTGGGCGTTTGCAGGCCTTAGTGATAAACATCGTGACAGTACCCTTGGATGAGGGGATCTCACGACTCCTCGATTTGTCCTCTAACATGTATCGCCTGCTAAGCTTGTATAGGATACACTTGTAATGAATGTAACCCATTTGTAAGAAGTATATAGAATCCCTAGTTCTCTCTTAGGATCTTCATACTAACTAGACTTATTTAATGAGCAGTGAAATCTTCTGTGTGTCAACATACTCAATCTTTCATATCCTATTATCCCCTGGCCTAGTCCTGGTATATTAATTATGATATAGTGAATACATTGGAGAATATATCACTTTGCCATACGCTTTCCCTGAGGAAATAAATACGATACTCTGGAATACTCCCGGGTGAAATGCTACAATGTACTTCTGTGCGCTTGCAGAACTTGTATAACGCTAAGATCTATATTAAGGCATCTCTAGTACCATCACTCCAATAGTGGTGATGCTAAGAAATGCCAACAGCGGTATCAATTGATCCTTCTCATTCACCATGGTGAGTCCTCCTTTCTTTGGCACGCAATGCACGGGGCTCACCCATTCACTACGTGGTATGGGATATATAATTCCGGCATTCAACAATTTGATTACTTCCTTCTTAACCACATCACGCATAGCATGGCTCAATCTACTTTGATGCTCCACAATGGGTTTGCATTGGTCTTCAAGTTGTATGCGATGAGTACAAAAGGCGGGACTTATACCTTTCAAGTCACCAATAGTGTATTCGATCACCTTCTTGTGCTTCCTCAATAATTTCAGCAACTTGTCCATCTCCTCCGGGTTTAGTTCATCACTAACGATCACCGGGAATGTCTTATTGTTCCCCAAGAATTCATATTTCAGCCCCTTGGGTAATGGTTTCAACTCAACATCGGGTGCCTCCGATTCCTCTTGATGCAAATCTCCAATATCTTCATATTTTTCCTCTTTCAAGATTCCGTGTTGTGCCTCGAGTCCTTCGGTTGCTTCCTTTAGTTCTCTATCTAGATCATCATGAATGCTTCCATTCTCCATTGCTCGTTGGAGAGGGTCCCTGAAAGTTTCAACAAAGCGAAGGCTCTCTACCTCTCCATTATCGAGAAGTAGAGGTAAGGCAATACGCGAAGCAGGTAAAAAGTCATAAGTGTATTTGGTCCCATCCAATTCAATCATGACTTTACCCCTTTCGGCATCAAGAACCGCATTAACCAACTTAAGAAAAGGCCTACCAAGAATTATATCTTCATGTTCATCATGGCAAGCATTAAGCACGAAAAAGTCAGTTGGAATAATTTTACCCGAGATAGCAACATCTAGATCTTTAAGGATGCCCAAAGGTTTAGTTGTTCTACCATCTCCCATGATTAATTTAGTAGAAGTAGGAGCAAGGTTCAAAGTTTTACTAAAAAGCTCATCATAAACCTTTGAAGACATAACACTTACTTGGGCTCCAATGTCGCATAAAGCTTTGCAAAATAATTCTCCATTGATCATGCAACTAATGTGAGGTGTAGGTAGTGGCGTACCTTCGTCATGATTTGCTCGTATGGCATACACCTCGGCTAGGTGCACGAATGGAGATGCTTCCGTTTTTACTCCCATGATTTTCTTCACTTCGGCGACATGGTCGGGGTCTATTTCTCCATCTTCATCAAAAAGCTTCTGAATAATTTCTCCGGCCGATCCTTTGTCCAATATGTAGCCCGTATGTTTATCCAGTGGAAAATCTGACTCTATGGCTTTCATGGACTTCTTTTGATTTGGGTGCGATCTTCCTTTGTCGAAGAGTTTACCGAAATCGATCGGAATCCAATCCATTTGCTCAAATTCTTTTAGTGACTTTGCATTCGCTAAAGTTCTCCCAATTTTCGCCTCCAGCTTATTCTTCTTGATGTCTCAAACCGGTGCTTCTTCATCGTGGGTTGCTCTTGTAGCTTTTTCATGATTCGGTTGTTCTTCCTTTGCTTCCGGGGTCTCTTTTCTAAAAATTCCAGCAAGCACCCCAACATGGGATTCTTGCTCGACGTCTCCTGAAAGGCGATTTTCCCAATCTCTTCGCATGGCTGCTCCCTTGCTAATTTTTTGTAGAATTTGGGCAGCTTCCGTGAGTGTTTTCTCCATGAGATCCCCTCCTGCGCACATTTGTACGAATTCCATGCATTTGGAGGTTAGGGAAAAATAGAAAGTATGCAAGAGTACATCACTGGAGAATCTAGCTTCGGTCCTTGTTCAATCAATCCATTGAATCTATCCCATGCTTGATCAATTCCTTCATCCTCTCCTTGCGTAAAGTTGATCACTTGCCTTCTAACGTGTTGGATCTTGGATATCGGAAAGAACCGTCCACAAAATTTCTTCATTAACTCATTCCAATTTCCTTTCACCTCGAAGGATGCAAGTGAGTACCATCTTTTTGCTTCATCTGCAAGTGAGTATGGGATAAGATTCCATCTAAACCAAGCTAAAGGAACTCCATCTTGTTGTACCGTATTGCATAGCATCGTGAACCACTTGATGTGTCTATATGGGTTGTCCGTCTCCACCCCTCTAAATGAATTTGCAGCCGCCATCTTGATGATTTGAGGCTTGATCTCGTACTCGGTGGCTTCAAGTGTCGAATCTGATTTTTGCATGTCGAAGTCCTCCGATTGCGGGCTTGCATAATCCCTTAGTGATTTTTCTCCTTCCTCAATGGGTTGAACGACAAGAGCCATCTAGACAACAAAAACAAAAACAAAAACAAAGATTTTTTCTAGAGAAAAGGTTAGGTGTTAGTAACCAACAAAAAAAATACAAGGTTAAACGTAGCAATCTAACTTGTTCCCTGGCAACGGCACCAGAAAAGCTTGTTGACGGCCCTTAGGCATGCCAATTACGAACCACAAGCGCACGGATCGGTTGTAGCTTTTCCCTTGAAGTATTCCCCCAAGGTTTGTCAATCCACGGAACAAGGGATTTCTACGCTTAACCTAGCACTAATGATGTTAGCGAGGATGTTCTTTTGATTGAAGTGATGTATGAATTAAAGAACAATATAACCTAATCAATGTTATGAGCGGTAGAGAGGAGTACACAAGGTATGGAAGCATTTGCCCATAGGGTCTAGGATCACTATGAGATGTAATCGCCAAGCAAGATAAAACCAATCTAATCTATCAATAAGATGTGAACCAAACTCAACACTTTCCCTCCCGCATACTGTCACTACACGAGGGTACTCACCTATCGAGCTATAGGAACATGAATTGTGATGTGATCTAAGTATGCAAAGCAACGAGCGATGCATACCCATAGAGCTGCCGGCCGGCTATTAGGATGAAAAGCACCATCAACTAAGAACATGATAGATTGATCTCACAAAAGGATTCGGCAATTACAAATCAAGATCTCCTTACAACCCCATGGACAAATGAGGACTTTACCCCATGAAGCTAAGCATGAAGTTGCGATTCATGGTGTGGAAGCCTCCGGCGAAGATGAGCTCCTCGCTGTCCTCCAACTTGAGATGACGCCTGGACGACGGGTAGGACCTCCGGCGGTGTCTCCTCCTTGTGTTTCTCTCCAATGGTGGCTTTAGATCTAATCTCCTCGATGGCTCTCCCCTTGACGACGTCCTCGGGGGTGTTTATATAGGTCTTTGATGGATGTCGGCGGTTGGAACACTTAGGGTTTGTATTTACTTCACGCTGAAGAAAGGGGAGCACGAACGGGCTTCAGAACGGTCTAGGCCGGCCGGCCCAAAGCCTCCAGGCCAGCCGGCCTGGGGTCCTTCTGGCTCCTCTGCTCTCCATCTTTCGCGTGCTGGCTCTCCTCCTCAATCCTTATCCATGTAGGTACTTTGGTCCACGTCAAACTCCGCCAAATATGTCGTATTTCCTGCAAATTCACAACATAGTCCAAAATACAAGACATACTCGAAAACAGGGTTATTTCAGGTGCCAAGTGGTGGGTTAGTATAAGAATTAGTCCAAAACCAATGCCAAATCAGACTTAAAAGTGTACCAATAACGACCGTTAACAGAAGTGTTGCCAACTCCCAATGTAGAAGTTTAGCATTATTGTTGGTGTGTACGTACTCTTGATCATGAAAGCATGAAAAGTTTTTCGCAAAGGTCACAATAGTTTGACAAAGCTCAATGCAAAGACAAGCAGCAAAAGTATATGGTTTCCAATAAAATCAACATATGGCTTTGGTAGGAATTTGGCATCATTGTGGAGCCAAGCTATTGGATTTTGATCTTTGTAAAACAAACCCCAGGTACTTTGCATGAAAGAGCAAGGTTCCTTTCATCCAACCATATCACATTAATCAATTACTTAGAAAACATGTGTTCCCTATGAAGAAGTTGTTTGTAGGATCAATGATATCAGCAAGGAATAAAGAGTATGCAAGTTTATCATAGCAACGCAAGGAGTGCCTCAGGGCCTATGAGTTTGAAATCATGAAGCATTAATTTTAAGCATTGATACAAACTTCATTAAATAGGGAGTGAGGATGGAGCTGCGCAAACTAGAGTTCAGGAGGAAGGAGAGACAACGAAGGTTCAGAAGTAGTTCGGGTAAACCGGAGATTTGACTGAGCCATTCTTAGATTCGCTATTCCCTGTCTTTCATGTGTTGACCTTTCTGGAGTTGCGCAGTGTGTTGGGGATGGCCGCATTTGGTTGTAAATCAGTAGCATCATGGAGGCCTCCCCCACAGTTATTCTTGTACCTGCTTTTATTCAACATAGAAAACAAAGGTGGAAACAAATAAGACCTCAGCTGGTACGATTGTCGAGGAGTCTAAAATTTTATTGAAATTATTCAAGGCGCATGGAGAGATTGAAGCGCTAAGATTTTATTATTATTGTTTGTTATATAATTTTTTTATTTATTTAATCAACTTCTTTTTAGTTTTTTTATCATGGCGGAATTCAGCATGATGGGTAACGTAGTAGGGAGGAAACATGGGTTGAAGATGCATGAGGTGTTTGGGATACTTACCTGTCAGATCTTCTCAAGCAAAATGAATGCAAAAGCTTAGAAAAAAGTACGAGTGAATCAAAGCTTTTGCATTTGTTCTGCTTGGTTCCTCGTGTGTTGTTCTTCCCGTGACACCAAGGAGTGTTGAATGAGTGTTGGAGTTGCTCCTTGATAGTCATTGTACTCCCTACAAAACATTAGTGGACACAAATGCTCGAGGAAATGTATGGAATTACCTTGAATGATTTTATTATTGCCTCGATTTGTTGTTCACATCCATGCAGTAGGTACAACAGATTCAAAGCTTGAGCAGCGAGGATCCCAAACTGTTTGCCAACTTTTATTGGGAGGCCTATTTCTATAAAGGGGTTTTTATGGAATTTTATTGTTCACCAATTTTTATCTTTTTAGCATAACTCAAACAAGACTGAGGTCCAGTTGCATTAACATGAACAAGGGGAACCTTTGACGGATACTCATAGTGCATCTTGAAAGGTGATCTTTGCCTCATTTGCATGTTGTGCAACTTTTGTTGAAATGTACCACGGGACTTGGTTTATCTCCGATATGATTTGCGCTTTAGGACTTACCCATCTATTTGAAATTTTCCTGCAGTGGTTAGTCCGCAAAAGGATATGCACCCAATATCTATCACAGTATTAACTCCAAAGGTTCATTAACCAAACTTGACACCATGTCTTGTTTGGTTAAAGAAGGCTATTTAACCTAAGCACCATGCTTAATTTAAAAAGCCTATGGAAACACTTCCGTCGAAGCATCGTAACCAGAGCATACAAAAATAGATAAAAGGAGGCATAACGTGCAGGATCAAGCTGCGATCATATGGAGGTAAAAATGAGTAAAGAAGTGGTGAACATTTTATTACCTTTAACGTACCTGAGTGCATTTATCGCCAGCATATAAGATGGATTCTTTGAAATTTCTGTAGTGGTGGCATGGTCGCATTTGGTTGTCAAGGATTCCTCCGTTTTGTCGTGGACTTGCAGCGGAGGAAGGTACTTTGACCATGCCATCTTAGGTGAGTGACAAGGCCGGGTCATACACATGCATGATGTGTAAGAACCATGGGCCTTGGCGGCATATTCCGTTGGCACTATGCTGTAGGGCCTTGGCGTCATATTCTCTCTCCTATCTCTCTCTTATTATTTTTTATCTCTCTTTTTTCACACATTTTTTTGGCAAGATAGGACTATCACCATGTTTACGATGGACTTCGGTATGGATGGGTCTTGTCGCTCGGTGCTCTTCTAGCCTCCTCCACACTTAGACTTTTGTGTCTCAGACATGAAAGGTCAAGTGTGTGATATTAGTGTCTCCTTCAGAGTGTGTTCCATCACCGAAGGGTACCAAGGTGTACAGTTGATGTAGTCCCCATGCTTTCGAGCATCGCATGTTCTCAATTTTTCTTAGTCTCAACCTGAAATGGTTAGCGACCAAAAATACCCGAAGGTGCATACTATGCTAGAAACAAGTTATTTCTTTTACTGTTTATAATAGAGAGTCATTCTTTTTTTATGATAATCCAGGGTATCTCTTGGCAGTGCTTTGTTTATGGTCACAAGCTCGATCATGGGGTCCTTGCAGCCATGACTGGTGATGTATTTCCCATCTTGATCATCAATCATTGATTCATCATCAAAGTTCTAGCTGCAAGTTAGTGCCAAAGTGCAACAAATTTTACAAGATGTATAATAAACATAAGCATTTACATCCATTCATCAATAGAATCTTTGAAATAAAGCATAAACGAAGATGTTAAACTTGGAGCACTTCACCGGCACAAAAGGTTGTTGACTTCGGAGACTCATGAGAGTGATATTGGAATTTTCTGAGAATAGCACTCTCATGCTCATTCACACGTGGTTTTAAAGTCAAAATCAGATGACTATCATATGTTCGCCAGGATCAAGTTTACACACATATGAGACTTCATCAGTGATTTAAAAGACAATGCAAAATGAAAATAGTATCGACTAACATTATTACACTCACTAGAAGCGAATAACTAACAGCGGAACTTCAACACTTCTCCACAGGCAGCTGACTAGGGGAACACGTATGCCTAGAAATCTCCAAAATACTCCTCTAGACTCTCCTGTCTGAGCCTGAGCCACAGATAAAGCAAGGTTGAGTACACTTATGGTTGGTACTCAGCAAGTGTAGTGCAAAAGCAAATGAGATGCAAAGGCTTAATAAGGAATAACTGGCTAATTAAATTGCTTTAAGCACTTTAGTTGCTCACATTTTATTTAGCAGCATAATTACTAAGGTACAAGTGTATACCTACCCAATTAAGCATAAAGTAAACCATAAGCATCATCATGCACATAAATAAATAAACCAATTTAATTCATCTTCTATATATTAATCATGTGAGGGTCTAGGACCCTCATGACCTCATGCACGGCTACTACACCTGCCCTCTCCGCTCTCGCCCAAGGGAGTGGGGAGAAGTCAAATGTCAGTTCCATTTGGTACATCGTTTACCGATTACCATATTTCTCGGTATATGTCTAGTACTTTCAAAAGCTTTACCGGCTCATCACACGTTCATCTTTAACCAATTTTCCATGCGGTAGACAGGATGATCAACCACCACGGGTTATCATATAAAACCCGTCCACCAAATTCCTAATGATTCCAACATAAGGTGGGGAACCTATATCTCATGAGTGACAAGAAGCTATTGACTTCTACCGAGTCCAAGTTTAGCATAGCAAGCTATCGACTTAGCATTACTATCAAAGAACTTGGTTACCTATGGATCATACATCTAGGGTTTCAAACAATTACTAGAACTTAAATGCGTAATCAAAGTAAACATAAAAAAGTAGTGATATTTCGAAATAAGGATCATGCTCTGGTGCTTGTCTTTGGCGTAACATTTTGCACTAGCGAGCTGAGGGTCTTGTTCTTGAGGAAGAGCTGGGGCAGTGACGGTGTCCTGGGCCTCGTCCACTTCATGGGCCACCAACTCGTAAGTTCCGTCATTGTTGACGGTCCTTACATGCCAAATCCGACCGCCAATATACTCACTTTATAAGGATGTACTATTCACTTACTAACATATATCTTTATAAATAACCTAGTTCCACTTATATTGTAGCTTTATGCCTTTGCAGGGCACAAGAAATACAATAGAGAGAAAAACATGGTCAAATGATAGAGAACACGTCACACAGATACAACTCTGTGAGCACAAGGACAAAAGGGCCCACTCATCAGTCATACATGGGCCAAACTTGCGGGAACCAACCACAGATGGGACCCTAGACCCACATGCCATACAGCAGAGGAAGACGTGTTGGAAATTCCCCCGCCTAGGGTCGGCCGACCCCCAGGTTCGGCCAAACCTGAACGGGGTCCGTTGGCGCCAATCTTTGGCGCCAACGCTTCCAGCGTCTCCCCCTTTGCGCCAAGAGATGTTACCATCTGAGGGCCTCCGAGAACGGTCCTCCCCTAGTGTAAATAGGGGTGTAGGAGGCCTTCTTCAACACACACTCATCTCCAAGAGCCTCTCTCTCTCTAGTAGTACACTTGTAATCCTTAGGCCAGTGGAGCTCAGGCTAGGCTTAGCGCTGTAGTATCCAGAGTCGTCCTTGGGCCATTGTGGGACGTAACCTTCGCCCTTCGGTATGGTCTTTGTATACTTTGTAGGTATTTTTGTAAATGTGAAGTTTGATCTAAATGCTATCTCTATAGTGTTTATTTCATATTCATGCCTTATCATGAGTTATATATTGTTTATGCATAGGCTAGTCGATCTAAGCTACGACATCGGTTTGTTGTTCCTTCGGGATTGCTCTAGTTCCATGTTTCCTGGGAGGGCTAGGGTAGTTCTCTCATGCATCAGCGTGGTGCTCGGGCATGATGAGAGCATGTGAATATGACTGTGCCCCACGGTATGGAGGGGTAGGCGGCAGGTGGTGACATCCCTGTTTGTCCCTTGTATTCCCCCACATTTGGGTACAGTGTAGCAGATACATAAAGCCTTATCGTTTGCTGGCAGACCAGTGCGGTTTGGTCTCCCCATTGTGTGCTTGGTTGCTTAGAACTAAGTCCTATGTATATCTTGTATACCTTGTGTTGTCTTATATAATGCCATAGGATTCTTTTGCCTTGCTCAGTCTAACCTTAGAACTTATTCTGTATTCTTTATTCTTGATTTAGGCTTCTTAGATGATGTGTCACATTACCTTGTTATTATCTCTTACCCCTGTATCACTTTGTCCAGAACTTATATCATAATACCTCGAGTGTGATCATCTCGTAAATGCTTTGACACCAGAATGCCATCCTTTGGGAAAATATAAATAACGATACCCATGAATACTCACGGGTGAAATGCTACAATGGTGTTTCTGTGCGCTTGCGGAAATGTAACATAATGAGATACCCAAGTTATTTCTAAGTGGCATTGCTGGGCTTAACAAATCCGGTGGCGACGTTAAGAAATGCCAACAAGCATTTCTGGCACCGTTGCTGGGCATGGTAATGGTGAAAAAGAGTTTACAACATAGTCATGCTTAAGATTTATGTATAAGAAATGGTCATTGCTTATACAGGCTAACTTTGATGTGTTTTCTCCTTTACTGGAGAAAATAGGGTAGTACATGACTGGTTTCTCCCTACCGACAAACTCGTTGAAGATGCCGAGACCCTCCTGTTGGGGGATTGGCCTGCCAATAAACTCCGCAATAGGGTTAAAACTCATCTTTGTCTATTTGCCTTCGTTTGTGTTTAGCAGACACATCTGAAAGTGCATCTAGGCCCCCTAGGTGGGTTTTGGTGAGTTGAATGACAAAATGATTAAAGTACTAACATGTTTGTTAAAGATTATGAGCAGGAATTAAATTGTATATTTATTATACACTATTTTTCATTGGTTGAATACAATGTGGATGGCTCATGTTGATATATATAAAGAAGTGATTGTTCCCATTATGCGTTAATATGATAGTTGGCAAGCTATGGTGCAACAAAGAAAGAGACATGTGGACATGTGTGATATATTGGTCTCTAACTTGATGAAAGTTTGTTTAACATTGATATGGGATATCTTAGATCATGTTGGATAAAAATGTTGAATAATGCAAGTTTAGTTGAATGGACAAGAGACATGGTGATATGGCTCATTCTTGGTCTATATTTGAAGAATGACTTGCATACAAGACATAATGACTTTGAAGGAAGTGAAAGGTCAAAGTAAAGTGGATATATTGCATATCAAGAATTGGTGTTCATTGTTGATACAAACTAGTGTGAAGCTATATGCGAGACAAGGATGAAGAGGTGGAATTCGGGATAGTGTTTCAAGGTACTAAGCAATGTGTGATCAAGTGGTGGACTTGAGTCATGTATCTTTGCTAGGGTGACGAAACTTTCTTTGGATTTCAACTTGATGAATCTTGGTTACATATGGTGTTCATATTGGCAAGTATCAATCTTTCTAGAATCATGTTGTGAAAAAGTGAATTGGACTAGAAGTGGTGTTCATTCTAATATGAAGGTTCAAGTCACTAGGTTAAGGATGAAGTGCTCAATTCAAAGAGACAAAGTTGGATGCAACTCTCAAGTGGATATATTGATCAAGTATGGCATGGCTCATCATGATGAAGCTCAAGTGCATCTTATGTATTTATATTTGATATTGAGTATAGATATGCCGTACTATCAAGAGGGATGCATCACAAGAAGTCTTGAAAGTGTCTAAGTGCTCAAGGAACCCATGTGAGTTGATGAGAGACAAAAAAGCCTCACGTGCACTCTTATACGTTTTGCCAGGGGCAAAACCGATGGCACTGGTTTTGTGTCAGATGTTCCAACGGCTAGTTCTGTTTGAATCTCGGTGGCACCAGTTTTAGGAACCGGTGGCACCAGTTTTTACTGGGTTTCCAACGGCTAGTTTTTGAGGAGTGGAGTATTTATACCCCTCTCCTGTGGCAAGCTACTGTTCCTGAGGTTGCTGTTGTGCTTCCCTGCTATTTCTTGCTAAGCCAAAGCCATTCTTGCTCTCCCCAACCCCTCTTTTGTGAGGTTGCTTGATTTTGTGAGATCTATTAAGTTGGGTGGTAGAGAGAGAAGCCATTGTGAGAAGATTGAGAGCACTCAAACCCCTTGAGCACTGGACGTCATCAAGCTTGTGTGATGCATTTGTTACTCTTGGAGCTTTGCTCCTAGACAGGTAGGTGTCGCCCGTGAGCTACCAAGGTGTGGTGAGCTGTGGGAAAGTTTGTGCAGGTCGTGCATCGCTTCCGAAAGGAAAGAAGCAAATTAGTGGAAGTGGGGAAGTGGTCCGGTGTGACCCGATTCAATGGAGCGGAGTTGTAAGACTCGTATCCTAAAGAGTTTCTCAATGGAGAGTAGGATTCACTATGCCTTAGTTGCTGCTTGGTGCAGCAATGAATCCGAACTTCAGTAAAACAAATCTTGTGTCTCCCCGCTGGTTTGACCTTCTTTGTGCATGTATTGTTTAATTGGTGAAGTTGCTCGATATTGTGGTACATGTGTTTTTGAGTGCAGGGACTTAAAGATATACCTTGGAAAGGCATTTCAATCATCATCTCCAAGTTTGGTTTGATTCCGAGCTCTCTTGCATATCCTATCTATTTGGGGGTTGTCTGCCAGGGCAAAACCGGTGGTACCGGTTTTGGTGGCAGCGTGTTTTATCCGCTATGCTAGGCGTTTAATTCTCTAACTCGGAGATTCCAAAGATCTCTTTAGAAATTCATTTATTGAAATTCTAAAGGTGGTATTTGGAATATCTGATTGTCGCTAATAAATTTTTTTTAAGTGGCGATAATTTTAGGTCTCGCCTATTCACCCCCCTCTTGGCGACATCAAGATCCTTTCAACATCGCCATCACTCGAATAGTTGAACATTGAGCTAGATATTGCCTTTAGCGGTTATTCCCTCTAGCACGAGGGAAACGAAGGCCTAGTGGAGTTCATACCTACTCAAGGTTGGGGTGGTCGCCTTCGTCCGCGAAATTGTGGGGAATTTACTTGAGAAACATCAGCTTCGTTCTCAAAGGCAGAGCAAGGCCAACGGCGGGGACGAACTCCTGAGACGAAGGAAAATGTGATTCTTCTATGGCGAACGAAGCCAAGAGAAGCAAGGTTCAACATGGTGCTTGATGAGGACATCAACACATCCACGCCTGCTGGTCCTATTACTCGTGCTTGTGCTCGACAACTTAATCATCAGGTGAGTTCTCTCTTGAGTTCATGTCCATCATGTTTAGACCATGGAGACGCGTGCACTCTTGTTTTGCTTAGGAACCATGGAGAGGACCGAAAGGGAAACGGATTCGCGCAGGCTGGATTCGGACTGCAGCACAACACCAACTTATGACGGACGCCACGGTCGCATACGGATGTGGATTGGGGCATTCAAGTACTTCCTGGAACTGTGATGAAGTCAGCTTTCATATGGATCTGGACTCATGTCCATATCTGTTCTGACGCATCCGCAATCTTCAAATCATTTACTGGAGGTTTTTCTGTCCAGGTGCTGCGCCACCTTATTTTGGCCCATTGGGCTGTGTATCAAGTTGGGTCCAATAGGGACGCGTCCTAGGGTTGGAGCATGACCCCAGCCCCCTGTGGTCGACCTCCCCCCTGTCATAAACCCCTTAGCCGCCATCAAGAACACAGTTTTGTTTAGATCATGTTTAGCCTTCACTACTTGCTTGTAAGTGTGCGTGCTAGATCAGCCGCCCGTCTTCTTGTCTTCGGAACCCCGCCGTATTTGAGATTGAGTTTGAGATTGAAACCTTTTCATTTCCATCTAGTAATTTTAGTACTTGTTCGATACATGTTATTCCTAGTTCTTCGATTGCTCGCAGGACAGGTGCCCTAGTGGTCAGGTGACGCGCTCCACAAGATCGCGGCAGCCATAGGAGGTGGTGTATCGGTTGCTAAGGCGCAACTTTCTTGGAAGGTTGTAGTCGGGCCGTGAATGTCGTCTCCTCCAATCGAATTATCTTCACGCCTCTCATCAAAAGATCGGGCACAAACCCTAGCGGGTTCACATCAGTGCTATCAGTTAGACTGTTCACACCTACAATGTAAACTTACCGCAATACCCCTAGAATGTTTGAGTTGTATAGTCAGGAGGATGATGTCTGATCTTCAGGGGTAAAAGAGGAATGTAAAATGTCTTTTGGCCTCCCTATAATACAGGAGCTCCCTCCAACGTGTAAGGGGCTGATTCCTTGAGAACATTGTTGAGTGGAATGTTTATACCTCTCTTCATTTATTCTCTGTCTCAGTTACTATTTGTGTTTGTCTTCGGTCATAACACAACACCTCCTGAGAAGGAACCGCGCTCGTGCTGTTCTTCCTCAGCCCATTCTCCCGAGAGAAGAACCAGTCATTCCAGCACCAATCGCAAACATTCCCATGGCTGAGAAGACGCTCCATGAGTACTGTGCTCCGTCCACAGAGAACGTGTCCAATGGACCCGCTGCCAACTGGGTGACATCAACTTCGAGCTTAAGACCAGCCTCATCAACATGGTGCAGGCTAGCCCATTTTGTCGCAAGCCAAACAAGGACGCCAATGCACATCTCCAGCACTTCCTCATCCTATGTGACACCGTCACCATACGCGGTGTCTCCAAAGACGCAATCATGCTCCGTCTGTTTCCCTTCTCCCAGTTGGGGAAGGCGAAGCAGTGGTTCTACAAGGACAAGACTGCCGTCAACACATGGGCGAAGTCTGAAGCCATGTTCCTTGCCAAGTTCTTCCTGTTGGGTAAAACCAACATCCTTCACAGGAAGATCACAAGTTTCTAGCAGCCGGGGATGGAATCCATCCCTGAGGCATGGGAGAGGCTCCAAGATTACGTCTCCACTTGCACCCATCATGGTATGGAGGGCTGGCTCATCTTATAGAGCATCTACAATGGGCTGAACACCAACTCCCGTTGTCACCTCAACGCTGCTACTGGAGGAGCCTTCCTTGATCTCACTCTCACACGGGCTACGGCCCTAATCTAGAAGATGGTCTCCAACCAGGGGTGGAGCGAAGAACGACTCCAACCCCGTGCTCGCGGCATGCACACTGTCAAGGCGACGGACATGCTCGTAGAAAAACTGGACCTCCTGCTAAAGAAGATGGACGACAACACCAAGGCAAAGGAGCCCGTCTTCAATGTCATCCACATAGCAGACTCGCAACTCGATTGCGAAGTCTGTGGAAACAATGACCACTCAGGGAATGACTGCCCCAGGACCCATGAACATATAGCATACATGAACGACAACAATAATGGGTATCGTTCTCAAGGAGGTCATGGGTGGAACCAGTCGCACCTGCAATATCAAGGAGGTAATTACAACTCTGGTTTTAATTCCAATCAACCCTCCTGGAAAGACATTGTCCTTGGGCAAGATAGAATTATAGAAAACCTCACTAAAAAGCTTGCCTCTAATTAGAAAACCCTGGAGAGTATAAACAAAAAATGGAAACTCACTCTTCTACCTTTAAAAACCAGCCAAGTTTTAATAAGATGATTGAAACTCAATTGGCTCAGTTGGCAGCTGCTTGTCCCGTCTCTGACGAAGGGAAGATCCCAGGGCAACAAGACTAGCTTTGAGCACGTGAATATGGTGAGTGTGAGGGGTGGTAAGACCACTCACACTCCATCCAATCCTAACACTGCAGGGCAACATGCACAAGGACAGAAAGAGACCAGGGACAAAAAGGGAGACCCCGGATGCCCAACAGTCCCGTGCATCATCGGTGTCGGATCTATTAACCAGCAATCCGCAAGGGGGTACCCAAGTGGTTGATTTGTAGGCAAAGGTGATCGCAAAGCTAGGGAGCTTGAGGTAACACAGGATACGCAAGGATTATACAGGTTCGGGTTACCCGGAGGTA
>QPGU01000511.1:122449-148263 GCA_004135705.1 Alloteropsis semialata | reverse complement strand
AGTCAGGGCCCGGGCGAGGTAGGGGCCGAGGTGACCGGGGCTGGTGGACGGCGCGCGGTGGAGCAGAGGAGGAGGGGCGGCGCGGCTCGGGCGGCGGTGAGGAGGTGGTTCGGGCGGAGGAGGAGGTGGCGTTCGGGTGGGAGCAGAACAGGGAGGAGGGAGCGGCGTTGTGGTTGAGCGGGCAGGAGGTGGCGTTCGGGCGGGAGGAGGAAGAAAGGAGGAGAAGGGAAAAGAAAAGAGGAAAAGAAAGAAAGGAAAGAAAGAAAAGGAAAAAGAGAGAAAAGAGAAAAGAGAAAGGAAGAGAGACCGGCGGAATTCGCGGCGGCGGTCGGACGCACGCGCGACGCGCGGGCGGAACGCGACACGCGGACGGGACAAAAAGAACGGTCGGGATAGGGTTTCGGAACGATTGGAGGTTTTGGACTTTGACGGGAATGGGTTTTGGATGGATTTGGAATTTGGAAGTAACGGGAACGGATTTCGGAAGGAACTGATTTTGGAGTTTCGAGAATTCATCGGAAAAGATTTGAAAACTTGTTAAACGCGTGATTTAGGTTTTCGATTTTTCCGGGACGTTACACCGGTTTATTGGAAATGATTGACGATCTGAAGAAAAAGGGCCTGACCGGAATCGGGATTGCCAGTTCGTTCTTACGCCGTCGCGTGCAACCCTGCCCAAAGCAAGTGCACGCTGGCTGTGAGTACACTGGACCCAACAACCCGACCAGAGTCTCCTCCATTGAGCTGTCTTCTGATGAAGTCGCACTCCGCGTCCAAGCTCTATTCATGGACGCCCATGAAACGCCAAGCCGAGTACTCGGCTAATCGCCCACCGCCAGCAGTAAGCAATAAGCTATTCCGAATACTTGTACTGAAATCCAGCTTCTTTTTTGAGTACATTGCTAACACTTTTTGTACTCATCCATTCTTAAGACTTGCGCACAAGGTTTGCCTCCGCCTCTCCTTCCGTCGTGGAGACGCAAACCGGACTGCCCAAGCCACCCCTCTCCTCGCCGCCCAAGCAATCCGATGGTGGTTCTGGAAAAAGAAAAGTTCGCGCAGAGCCGGATGATGAAGAAGAGGTGATAGGTTTCGATATGAATCGGAACAAGGATGGCCGGATCTTCACGAAGTTAGGTTTTTGAACAAAGGGTAACTTGCTGAAATCAGCGGGATAACTAGCTTTATACCTGGCCAAGGTTGGATGCGACCAAGCGACGGGAAGAGAGGCACCGAAACCTTGAGGACTTCAACTCGATCTCCGAACGACCGCAGAACCACAATCCGGAACTAATCCACACAAAACGGTGCAGCCGTACTGGAAACCGTAGAGCACAAAGTAGCGGATCCCAGAGGGATCTCTTCACAAGTCCAAGAAGAACAAGGAAGAACAAGGGTGTGCAAGGCACTCAGCAGCGTGGCTGCAAAACCATATGAGGTTATCTGTAATATCAAAATTCAACTTGTGTTTTTAGAAGTACATAGGGGATGTTTATACTAGGAACAACCTTCCTAGATGAGTTTAAGATAGGTGTGAACTGAAGGCACCACGTTGGGAAGTGGAGAGCCAAGTGGTGGAACCATTTATTAAGTCCTCTTCAGCTCTCGCGCGTCTCCTGGGCTGCAGCGTAGTCTTCAAAGAAATGGTCATTACTCTTAATTGGGAATTCCAAATGACGTGCTGTCAGTTGCGTTGGAAGCTGGACTTGGAGCATTTTCCAACCATGTATATAATGACACCTGTCCCTTCCTGAGATGGTATAGTTTGGCACGGGAAGTTGGCCCTGGATAAATTCTCGAGCAGACTCTTGACCTTCTGACATGTCTTAACTAATCTAGTCAAACCTCATAATTGGAAATCCAAAATTACTCGGAACTTGATGGTGTTGTATATTAGACTTGACAAGCTTTCCATCAAGTGCTTGATGGCCTTCATAGCCTACGGTAGTGATGAGGACATCCATTCCATTGATACAACCATGCCTAATGTTCAGCAACGACCAATGACTCGAGCCCGTGCACGACAACTCAACTATCAGGTAAAGTCGTTCCTCGCTGTTCATACAAATCCATCTCAGAATTGGATGCTACTAAACTATGGTGATGAATGTCTTATTCTTAGGAACATGGGACATAAAGAAGAGGGGAGAAGCAGCCACAACAACCCAGAACGTCAGCAAGCTCCACGTTTGGAGATGAGGGGCGCTCCCACGCAAACGGAGTGATTCCTCCCGTTTTGAGTCGAGTGGGCAGCCGAACAGCACAAGATTGTTTCGCCCATAACTCTTAGCTCCAGATGTTGTTAGAGGCGTATGAGTACTTGTTGGAAAGCTCTTGAAGTCTTCTTTCAAATGAATCTAACCTCATGCCCAGATTCGGTCGGAGCAGGGAGAAATCGACCAGGCAACGTTTCGACCTCCAGGCTGCACACAACCTCACCTTTTGGTATTTGGGCCTTGTATTCAGTCTGGCCCATAAAGAGGGCGTCCTAGGGTTAGAAGAGCTTCTCCAGGACCTCCTGGTAGCAGCCGTCCTATAAATAGAAGTAGCAGCCACCATTGAGAACTTGGGTTTTGTTTAGATGCAAG
Organism: Alloteropsis semialata; assembly: GCA_004135705.1. NCBI lineage: Eukaryota > Viridiplantae > Streptophyta > Magnoliopsida > Poales > Poaceae > Alloteropsis > Alloteropsis semialata. The sequence goes on along the minus strand of QPGU01000511.1, from coordinate 145,675 downwards.
TTAGCTACTGCTACTTCCTAGTGAACGCGTGTGTCAATCTGACCACCCGATTTGCTGATTCAAGACCCCAACTTATGTTCCAGATTCATATTGTTTCCAATCCGTGAGTTATTTGCTTGTCATCTTGTTCTTGCTTGTTCTCGATTTCTAGTAGGAGCATTGGTGTTCTTGGCACGGCAAGAGTACCTCAAACGGAAACGGTGTACCTGTTGCTAAGGCGCAGCCCCGGATGGTGTTGTAGTCGGACAGTCAACGTCAATTCCACCCCCAAATCGAGTTTACCCCCAACTCTCATTGAAGGTCGGGAACAAACCCTAGCGGGTTCTATCATGTGGTAATCAGAGCAAGGTTTTCGGTGAGAGTTTCTATCCATACTTTACCTACAGTCCAAAAAATTCCCCAAAAAAATAGGTTAGATCTGAAATCCCAACAACAAGTTTGAGCCTTTGCTGTTCTACCAAGTTCTTGGCTTGTTGAGTTTGTGGTTGCATCATGGTGTCATGTGCTGGTTCTTAGGATCTAATCCATTAGAGTTTTGAGTTCTTGTCACGTTTTTGTCACCATTAGATTCGCCACCACTTTTTTTCCCTTTCACGCCACTGCATTCACCCACTATTTTTCGCCATCCTCACTCCCAGATCTGCACTGGAAGAAATCTGCTCTAATTCTTGCATCCAATCTCCGATTTAAGTGTTTAGATACAATCTGGAAAGCTGAACTTGTCCCCTTTCTAAGGGATCTGACCTTACTCCCAAATTCCTTCGGAGCGCTCCAGAATCGTCTTGGAGATTTGCGAATCTGCTGTGTTAAAAAGAGATGTTGAACTGAATCCAAAGGGGCTGTGTGCAATACTTTTTGTGTTGGTTGTCATAGTACCAACAAAAGTTTTAGGCCCTGAAAAAGAAGAAAGAAGAAAAAAAAGTGAGAAAAAAGAAGAAGGAAAATAAGAAAGGAAGACGAAAAAAGAGTTCTTGTTGCTGCAGTACCCTGTTTGTATGCCTTGTTTGCCGCTGTTTGGTGACTACGTTTGTGTCTAGGCTCACGTCTCTAACAAGGTTTAGCCTAGGACCAGCACGGTACCATTGTGAACATTTATTCAACTTGCTTTGGCTAATGTGGTTCTAGCTATTTCTTGATTTTACTTGCAGCCACCTATAGCTCCACAAATCATCTACTACTCCACAGGGCTGTGATTGTACCACTGTTTGTGTTGATCTTGCTGCTGCCAACACCAAGTGCTTTGTGTGGTGAGAACATGTAAGAGCTTGTATAACAGGTTGAGAGTTAGAGAACACCACACAACATTTACATCTAGTAGTTGTAGGGACTTTTCTACTTCACTTGTTTCCTGTTTGCTCTTGTATCTTTACCATGGCAGGAACAGGGGATGGGGATGAGGATGATGTAGGACCGCTTACACCTCGTACCAAGGGCATCATGCAGCATTTGCAGAAGCAAGTGAGAGAGTACACCGAAGGGATTGATAATGATTTGCAGGTGATAAATGAGAGGATTGGGCAAATGGAGACCGTGCAGACCACCAACAACACCAAGCTTGCAGGGTTGGAGGCAACGGTTGGTCATGTGGACAAGAGCCTCACTACTCTTCTGAAGCGCTTTGATGACCTCCACGCGAAGACGAACGATAAGCATAAAGATCGTCACCAAGGAGATGAGGACAGCGCAGAAAATTCAGAAGCTGATTATGGTGCTGACACCGAAGTTGAGGACAGAGATCGGCGACGTCTACGCCAGAACCGTCGAGGTATAGGTGGGCATCGCCCACGTGTGGTACATCACAATGACAATGCTTTCAGCAAGATAAAATTTAAGATACCCCCTTTTGATGGTAGATATGATCCGGATGCTTATCTTACTTGGGAGATGGCTGTTGAACAAAAGTTTATTTGTCATGATTTTCCTGAGAATGCTTGTGTTAGGGCAGCAACTAGTGAGTTCACTGATTTTGCTTCTGTTTGGTGGATAGAATATGGCAAGAAAAACCCTAATAACATGCCACAAACTTGGGATGCTTTGAAGCGGGTCATGAGGGCTAGATTTGTTCCATCTTACTATGCACGTGATCTATTAAACCAGCTGCAACAATTAAAACAAGGAACTAAAAGTGTAGAGGAATACTATCAAGAGCTGCAAATGGGTATGCTACGCTGCAATTTAGAGGAGGATGTGGAACCTGCGATGGCTAGATTTTTGGGAGGATTAAATCGGGAAATTCAGGACATCCTTGCTTATAAAGAATACACTAACATAACCCGTTTGTTCCATCTTGCTTGTAAAGCTGAAAGGGAAGTGCAGGGACGACGTGCTAGTACCAAGAATAACATTTCTGCAGGGAGGAATTTGTCCACGCAGCCCCGCACGAGTTTTCCCTCAACTGGACGTGTTGTTGCGCCGTATTCATCATCAAATAGAGCAGCAGCCCCATCGTCTAGCGACAAGCCTTGTGACAGCCCCGCGAATTCAGCAGCAAAGACCGTGCAAAAACCTGCTGTAACCACTTCATCGGTGGCATCCACAGGCAGAACAAGAGACATTCAATGCCACCGCTGCAAGGGGTTCGGACATGTCATACGTGACTGCCCAAGCAAGCGTGTTTTGGTGGTCAAAAATGATGGTGAGTACTCATCTGCTAGTGAACTTGATGAAGATACACTTGCATTGCTTGCGACTGACATTGCAGGAAGTGAGGGCTGCCCAGAAGAACATATTAATGCAGCTGCAGCGGACCGCTATGAGAGCCTCATTGTGCAGCGCGTGCTGAGCGCACAAATGGAGAAGGCGGAGCAGAATCAGCGACACACATTGTTCCAAACAAAGTGTGTCATCAAAGAGCGGTCGTGCAGAATGATCATCGATGGAGGTAGCTGCAACAACTTGGCTAGCAGCGACATGGTGGAGAAGCTTTCGCTCACCACCAAACCTCACCCTCATCCATATTACATTCAATGGCTTAACAACAGTGGTAAGGCAAAGGTAACTAAACTTGTGCGAATCAGCCTTGCCATCGGCTCCTATAAAGATGTTGTTGAATGTGATGTTGTCCCAATGCAAGCATGTAGTATTCTGCTAGGAAGGCCATGGCAATTTGATAAAGATTCACTACATCATGGTAGGTCAAACCAATATTCCTTTCTATACCATGATAAAAGGATTGTGCTGCATCCAATGTCCCCTGAAGATATTTTGAACGATGAACTTGCTAGAGCTTGTAAAATAAAGAACCATGAGCATTCTATGAGTAAAAATCAGATTGTGGCAAGTGAACTTGAGAAGCACAAAAAGGGGAATGCCAAATCTGGTCCCAATCACAAAAATGAGATTAAGTTGAAAGGGTCATGTTTCATTGCAACCAAATCTGATTTGAATGAGGTCGATGCTAGTGCTGCTGTTTACTATGCTTTGATTTGCAGGCAAGCTTTGTTTTCACTCGAGGACATGCCTTCTTCTTTGCCTCCGGCAGTCACTAACCTTTTGCAGGAATATGCGGACATTTTCCCAAAGGAAGTGCCACCGGGGCTGCCACCCATGCGTGGGATTGAGCACCAGATTGACCTTATTCCTGGAGCCTCCTTACCCAACCATGCGCCATATAGAACCAACCCCGAAGAAACTAAGGAAATTCAGTGCCAGGTGCAAGAATTGCTCGACAAAGGTTATGTGCGTGAGTCCCTGAGCCCTTGCGCTGTTCCTGTCCTTTTGGTTCCCAAGAAAGATAGATCTTGGCGCATGTGTGTAGATTGCCGAGCGATTAATAACATTACAATCAGATATCGTCATCCTATCCCTAGGCTAGATGATATGCTTGATGAACTGAGTGGTTCAATTGTGTTCTCGAAAATTGATTTACGTAGTGGTTACCACCAGATTCGCATGAAGTTAGGAGATGAATGGAAAACAGCGTTTAAAACTAAATTCGGTCTATATGAGTGGTTAGTCATGCCTTTTGGTCTCACTAATGCACCCAGCACTTTCATGAGATTAATGAATGAAGTTTTACGCGCTTTCATTGGCAGATTTGTTGTGGTGTACTTTGATGACATCTTGATATATAGTAGATCATTAGAGGAACATCTTGATCATTTGCGTGCTGTTTTTAATGCTTTACGGGATGCACGCTTGTTTGGGAACATTGAGAAGTGCACCTTTTGCACAGACCGTGTTTCTTTTCTTGGATATGTTGTGACACCGCAGGGAATTGAAGTTGATCAAGCCAAGGTGGAGGCCATACACAGCTGGCCTATCCCCTCCACTGTCACACAAGTGCGAAGCTTTCTAGGACTTGCTGGTTTCTACCGACGATTTGTGAAAGACTTTAGCACCATTGCAGCCCCATTGCATGAACTCACCAAGAAGGGTGTGACCTTTACTTGGGCTGCAGCTCAACAGGAAGCTTTCGCCACTCTCAAAGATAAGCTCACTCATGCACCTTTGCTACAACTTCCAGATTTCAGCAAAACCTTTGAACTTGAATGTGATGCTAGTGGGATTGGTTTGGGAGGTGTGCTGCTACAAGATGGCAAACCTGTAGCCTATTTCAGTGAGAAACTAAGTGGACCTAGTCTGAATTATTCAACCTATGGTAAGGAATTACTTGCTTTAGTTCGGACTCTAGAAACTTGGCAGCATTATTTATGGCCAAAAGAGTTTGTAATTCATTCTGATCATGAGTCTTTGAAACACATTCGAAGTCAAGCAAAACTGAATCGTAGGGTTGAATTCATTGAGTCTTTTCCTTATGTCATCAAACACAAGAAGGGTAAAGAGAATGTCATTGCTGATGCATTATCTAGGCGTTATACCATGCTGTCACAACTTGATTTTAAAATCTTTGGTTTGGAAACAATTAAAGCGCAATATGCCCATGATGATGATTTCAAAGATGTGTTGCTGAATTGCAAGGAGGGAAAAACATGGAACAAATTTGTCATGGCTGATGGGTTTATTTTTAGAGCTAATAAGCTATGCATTCCAGCTAGCTCCGTGCGTTTGTTATTATTGCAGGAAGCGCATGGAGGTGGGCTGATGGGACATTTCGGAGTAAAGAAGACGGAGGATATCCTTGCTGGACATTTCTTTTGGCCCAAGATGAGGAGAGATGTGGAGAGGTTCGTTGCTCGCTGCACAACATGCCAAAAAGCTAAGTCACGCCTAAACCCTCACGGTTTATACATGCCTCTTCCTGTCCCAAATGCACCTTGGGAAGATATTTCAATGGACTTTGTTTTAGGACTGCCTAGAACAAAGAAGGGGAGGGATAGTGTGTTTGTTGTTGTGGATAGATTCTCTAAAATGGCTCATTTCATACCCTGCCACAAGAGTGATGATGCTACACATGTTGCTGATTTGTTCTTTCGTGAGATTGTTCGTTTGCATGGTGTCCCAAATACCATAGTTTCTGATCGTGATGCAAAATTTCTTAGTCATTTTTGGAGAACATTGTGGGCGAAGCTGGGGACTAAGCTTTTGTTTTCCACTACTTGTCATCCCCAAACTGATGGGCAAACGGAAGTTGTGAATAGAACCTTGTCAACTATGCTTAGGGCTGTTTTGAAACAGAACATCAAAATGTGGGAAGACTGTTTACCTCATATTGAATTCGCTTATAATCGTTCACAACACTCTACCACTAAGAAGTGCCCTTTTGAAATTGTTTATGGTTTTGTGCCACATGCTCCTATTGATTTGCTGCCACTTCCAACTTCAGAACGAGCAAACCTTGATGCTACACAACGTGCAGAACTGATCCTAAAGCTGCATGAAACTACTAAAGAAAACATAGAATGCATGAATGCCAAGTATAAACTTGCTGCTGACAAAAGAAGGAAACATGTCACCTTTGAACCCGGTGACCTAGTTTGGCTACACTTGAGAAAGGATAGGTTTCCTGATTTAAGAAAGTCAAAATTGCTGCCTAGAGCTGATGGTCCTTTTAAGGTGTTAGAAAGGGTTAATGATAATGCATACAAACTCGAATTGCCTGCAGACTTTGGGGTTAGTCCCACATTTAACATTGCAGATTTAAAGCCTTATTTGGGAGAGGAGGATGAGCTTGAGTCGAGGACGACTCAAGTGCAAGAAGGGGAGGATGATGAGGACATCCATTCCATTGATACAACCATGCCTAATGTTCAGCAACGACCAATGACTCGAGCCCGTGCACGACAACTCAACTATCAGGTAAAGTCGTTCCTCGCTGTTCATACAAATCCATCTCAGAATTGGATGCTACTAAACTATGGTGATGAATGTCTTATTCTTAGGAACATGGGACATAAAGAAGAGGGGAGAAGCAGCCACAACAACCCAGAACGTCAGCAAGCTCCACGTTTGGAGATGAGGGGCGCTCCCACGCAAACGGAGTGATTCCTCCCGTTTTGAGTCGAGTGGGCAGCCGAACAGCACAAGATTGTTTCGCCCATAACTCTTAGCTCCAGATGTTGTTAGAGGCGTATGAGTACTTGTTGGAAAGCTCTTGAAGTCTTCTTTCAAATGAATCTAACCTCATGCCCAGATTCGGTCGGAGCAGGGAGAAATCGACCAGGCAACGTTTCGACCTCCAGGCTGCACACAACCTCACCTTTTGGTATTTGGGCCTTGTATTCAGTCTGGCCCATAAAGAGGGCGTCCTAGGGTTAGAAGAGTGCTTCTCCAGGACCTCCTGGTAGCAGGCGTCCTATAAATAGAAGTAGCAGCCACCATTGAGAACTTGGGTTTTGTTTAGATGCAAGTTAGCTACTGCTACTTCCTAGTGAACACGTGTGTCAATCTGACCACCCGATTTGCTGATTCAAGACCCCAACTTATGTTCCAGATTCATATTGTTTCCAATCCGTGAGTTATTTGCTTGTCATCTTGTTCTTGCTTGTTCTCGATTTCTAGCAGGAGCATTGGTGTTCTTGGCACGGCAAGAGTACCTCAAACGGAAACGGTGTACCTGTTGCTAAGGCGCAGCCCCGGATGGTGTTGTAGTCGGACAGTCAACGTCGATTCCACCCCCAAATCGAGTTTACCCCCAACTCTCATTGAAGGTCGGGAACAAACCCTAGCGGGTTCTATCAGGTAGTCAAGAGAAAAAGTAATCGGACGAATATCCATTGTACTCGAACGAAGATCCACAGTACTCGGATGGGTATCCAAAGTACTCGGACGGGTATCCAAAGTACTCGGACAAGTTCCATCTTCATGAGTGAAAAAAGTAGAGGACGCGATTTAGGCAATATAACATTCTCATTAATATCAAAGTGTAACTCAGAGAAGAAAGCATGCACCTCTTGTTGAAGTTGTTTTGTTCGGCTACGGGTAATTTGTCTTTCATATACTTGTGCTGTTGGAGCTCTGGCTGGGATGTCCTCATCATCCTCCCCCTCTTGAAAAGGAGTCGTCCTCAACCTCTTTCAATCCAAAGAATGGAGATAGATCGGTGACATGGAAGCTGGTACTAAGACCATATGTACTTGGAAGATCCATTTCATATGCATTATCATTGATCTTGAAAAGCACTTTGAATGGACCATCGGCTCGTGGCTGCAACTTGCTCTTGCGGTGGTCAGGAAAATGATCCTTGCACAAATGTACCCAAACTAAGTCTCCTTGTTCAAACAACATCTTCTTGCGTCCCTTGTTGGCACGCTTCTCATACAGCTTGGTCATCTTCTCAATGTTAGCTCGATCTTGATCATGAAGTTTCTTGACAAACTCAGCACGCTTGCTTGCATCAAAGTTCACACATTCCTGCATAGGTAAAGGCAAAAGATCGATGCGAGCAGTAGGTTTGAAGCCATAAACAATCTCAAATGGACAAAATTTTGTGGTAGAATGTACTGCCCTGTTATATGCAAATTCCACATGAGGCAAGCTTTCTTCCCAAAGCTTCAAGTTCTTCTTGAGGACAGTTCACAACAATGTTGACAAGGTGCGGTTCACCACTTCAGTTTGTCCATCAGTTTGTGGGTGACATGTTGTGGAGAACAGCAATCTTGTCCCAAGTTTTCCCCACAATGTCTTCCAAAAGTAGCTCAAAAACTTCATGTCACGATCTGAAACAATTGTTCGTGGCACACAATGTAGGTGCATAATTACCCTAAAAAAACAAATCAAAAATGTGTGAAGCATCATCGCTCTTATGACAAGGAATAAAATGAGCCATTTTGCTAAACCGATCAACCACAACAAATATTGAATCCCTCCCCTTCTTGGTTCGAGATAAACCAGGAATAAAGTCCATAGAAATGTCTTCCCATGGAACATGAGGAATAGGCAAAGGAGTGTATAGACCATGAGGGTTCAAGCGTGACTTAGCTTTGTGACATGTTACGCAGTGTTGGACGTATCGCTCCACATCTGTCCTCATCTTAGGCCAAAAGAAGTGGTCAGCCAGCACTTGCTCTGTTTTCTTAGCGCCGAAATGGCCCATCAATCCACCAGCATGGGCTTCCTACAAAAGGGAAAGACAAACAGAACAATCTAGAATGCAAAGTTTATTAGCCCGAAACAAAAATCCATCATGCAAATGGAATTTTTCCCAACCCTTGCCATCACCACATTTGGAGAAAGGTTCAGCAAAGTATGAATCAGTAGCATATAAATCTTTAACACTTTCCAAATCGAGAATTTTTGCATCAAGTTGAGACAGCAAAACATGACATCGGGACAAAGCATCAGCAACAACATTATCTATCCCTTTCTTGTACTTGACAATGTAAGGAAAATATTCAATAAATTCACTCCATTTAGCATGTCTTTTATTTAGTTTTAATTGACCCTAAGATGTTTCAATGATTCATGGTCTGAATGTATCAAAAATTCTTTAGGCAAAAGGTAGTGCTGCCAAGTTTCCAAACTCCTCACAAGAGCATAAAGTTCTTTATCATATACTGAATAATTAAGAGTTGGACCACTTAGCTTTTCACTGAAGTATGCAATGGGCCATCCTTCCTGCATGAGTACACCTCCAATCCCTATACCACTTGCATCACATTCAATTTCAAAAGTCTTACCAAAATCTGGAAGTGCAAGAAGTGGAGTTGTCATCAATTTCATTTTTCTTAAAATGCCTTGTCTTGTGTTGCACCCCAATGGAATGGAACTTCCTTCTTTGTCAACTCGTTGATTGGGGCAGCAATGGTACTAAAATCTTTCACAAACCGACGGTAGAAACCGGCAAGTCTAAGGAAGCTTCGTACTTGGCTCACATTTTATGGAGGCAACCACTCACGAACAGCTTTGATCTTTTCTTCATCCACCTCCACAACTTGACCTGAAACAACAAAGCTAAGAAAGACTACCTTGTCAGTGCAAAAGGTGCACTTAGCAAGGTTAGCATACAAGCATTCCTTCCTTAAAACTGCAAGGACACATTTTATATGTTCAATATGTTCTGCAAGAGACTTGCTGTAAATTAGGATATCATCAAAGTAGACAACAACAAATTTGCCAATGAATGCTCTAAGCACATGATTCGTCAACCTCATGAAAGTACTAGGTGCATTGGTCTATCCGAAAGGCATTACCAACCATTCATACAAGCCAAATTTGGTTTTAAAAGCTGTTTTCCACTCATCCCCTTCTCTCATTCGGATTTGGTGGTAGCCACTTCTCAAATCAATTTGTGTAAAAAGGATGGCACCACTAAGCTCATCAAGCATGTCATCAAGTCTAGGTATGGGATGTCTATACCTTATTGTGATGTTATTAATGGCTCGGCAATCAACACACATTCTCCATGATCTATCTTTCTTTGGAACTAAAAGAACAGGAACTGCACAAGGTGAGAGACTTTCCTTTACATACCTTTTGTCGATGAGCTCTTGCACTTGGCGCTGAATCTCTTTTGTCTCCTCTGGGTTGGTGCGGTATGGTGCACGGTTGGGAAGTGAAGCACCAGGAACAAAATCAATTTGATGCTCAATGCCTCTCTTTGGTGGCAGCCCAGGTAGTACTTCTTCGGGGAACACATCTTCAAATTTCAGTAACACATCAAAAACAACACTTGGCAAAGTAAAAGGTAAGTCGTTAGTTGAAAGAAAATTGTCTTTGTACAGCAGTATAAAGAACATGGCATTTGGTTCACTCAATTCTTTTAAATCCCTTTTCCTAGCCATCATAACTAAGCCCTCTTTTCCCTTCGGCTCGGTTCTTTGTAGCTGTACTATGTTTGTGGGTCACTCTCAAGTGGTTATCACTCTCTCGCTGTTTTCTCTTGATGTTATCCTTCAAAATTTCCTCCGGTGACAAAGGAAGCAAAGTAATTCGCTCTCCTTTGTACATGAGAACAAGCTTATTGGCTCGACCAAAAATCTGAACATCACGGTCATATAACCAAGGTCTTCCCAACAACAGTTGGCATGCTTGCATGGGCACAACATCACATTCCACATGATCATTGTATTTTGCAATAGAGAAAGGAGTTGTCACAGTGTTGGTTACATAGCGCACCGCAATCATTAAGCCATTGCATCTTGTATGGAGAAGGATGGCGCCGCTGTTTTAATCCCATTCTATCAACCAATTCTTAACTTGCAATATTATTGCAGCTGCCATCATCAATAATAATTCTGCACAACTTTTCCTTGATCATGCCTCGGGTGTGAAAAAGATTGTGCCGCTATCCATTCTCATCTTTTACAGCTGTAATACTAAGCACTTGACGAGAAATGAAGCAATTATTATCACCTTCATCAGGCTGAATCTCATTCTCATCATTTTCAATTTCCTCACCATAGCGTGGTGCATCTTCTTCTTCACTCTCAGATTCCCATTCACCAGGCTCATTCACAATCATGGTCCGCCGACTAGGACATTGGGCAGCAATATGCCCACGACCTTGGCACTTGTGACAAACAATGCTTTGGCTATGTGAAGATGATGCAGCCGTAGATGCACTAGAGGGGGCTGCTATACTTGTAGCTAGACGCCGTTGCTCTTGCTGAATTGCAGGAGAAGAAGCAATAGAGACCATTTTCTTTCCAGCACCAATGGATGTTGATGACCTAGCTGCACCTCCATGTGACCTTCCTCCAACAACAGAGGTGTCGGGTTGCTGCCGACGCCATGGAGTTGAGATAGATGGACCCCCATAGGACCGACCACGTCCCTCTTGCTGAATTTTCCTGCTTGATCAATAAGACCCTACGGATTATGATATAGAAACATCTCAACAAAATAAGAAATTTTAGCATTGAGATCATGCAAAAATCTTGCCATTTTTGACTCATTATCTTCTCTAATTCCAGATCGAATCAAGAGCAACTCCATCTCCTTGTAATAATCATCAACCGATTTGGATCCTTATCTCAATGTTTGTAAACTATTGCGAAGGTCATATTGATAGCTTGAGGGAACAAAGCGTCTTCTCATTACTCTCTTCATCTCCTCCCATGTGTTGATATGGTCACGTCCCAACACAAACTGATTTGCTTGCATTTGATTCCACCAAGTGAGAGCATAACCAGAGATTTCAACAGAAGCAAGATTAACACGCCTCTGATCTGAGAGATTATGCACTCTAAAAATTTGATCACATTGCTCCTCCCACTCAAGATATGCATCTGCATCTTCCTTTCCTGAAAATTTTGGAATGCTTAACTTGACACGAGCAATGCTGTCCGGATCATCTCTATTGCAATGACGATGATGTTCACCATCATGGGCAGCACCACGACGGTGATCATGGCGATGTTCAAAGTGATCTGCAAAAGGGTTCTTATCTTCATAAAAATCATCATCATAATTATCATGTACCTCATCTTCATCTTCAAAGCACACATGGTAACCACGGCCATGCCTGTGAGCTCCTCCTCTTCGCTGATCATCATAACCAGCACGCCTACCACCACCACGACCACCACGACCATCTCCAAAATGGTCACGAAAACCATTTCCATACCCTGAATTTTCATCTCCAAATTCTTCATCATCATGATGTGCAACCCTTCTACCTGCTGCAGGGAGACGTTTATTGAACATCCTCTCCATGGCCTCCAACAACGAGTTCCCAAATTGGCGTAATTCGGCTCGCGCAACCGGGGGTTCTTCTTCTCCATGATTGCTACCATGAACACTCGAATTAGATCCTACCATGTTAGAACAGTGGAAGAAAATGTGAAATAGGTAAAATTTGTGGAATCACACAACCTCACCTCTTGCTTACCAAAGTTCTTACCCGTTCTTCCGGACTGTGAGTGTGCAAAAAGTGGTAGTACCCAGCTGTGGTTAAGCGGTTGAAAAGATACAAATCAAGAGGTCCGGTTTTAGATTTTTGTGCAGCTACAGGTGGCTATCCAAGGAAGGCTATGGTACTATAACCCATGTGTTGTAAGTCGTTCAAAAAAAGTAAACGCTATTGTCAAAAGCACTAAAAACTAGATATTATAAATCTGAAACCTTGGGTTACACAACCTGCAGTGCAGCCCCTTTCAACTTCTCTTTTTTTCTCTTTTTTTCAACTCTTTCTTCACACTTTTTCTGTTTTTTATTAACAGGGGGTGATGAAAAAAATAAATAGTGGTGACTAGAAACTAGATGAACGCAACAAGCACAAAGATAACAGTACCATGAAATGGTTATGGGATTTTTTTGTACGGCTTTTTGGTGGACTATAGGACATGGAACAAAAAGTAACCGATGGTAAAGTAAAGGATAAATATGTGGGTGATAACAAAACCTACCGTGACAACGATAGCTCTGATACCACATGATAGGTTTCGATATGAATCGAAATAAGGATGGCCCGATATTCATGACAGTAGGTTTTTGAACAAAGAGTAACTTGCTGAAATCAGCGGGATAACTAGCATTATACCTGACCAAGGTTGGATGCGACCAAGCGAAGGGGAGAGAGGCACCGAAACCTTGAGGACTTCGACTTGTTACAGAACCACAATCTGAAACTAATCCACACAAAACGGTGCAGCCATACTGGAAACCATAGAGCACGAAGTAGCGGATCCCAGAGGAATCTCTTCACAAGTCCAAGAAGAACAAGGAAGAATAAGGGTGTGCAAGGCTCTCGGCAGCGTGGCTGCAAAACCATATGAGGTTATCTGTATATCAAAATTCAACTTGTGTTTTTAGAAGTACATAGGGGATATTTATACTAGGAACAACCCTCCTAGATGAGTTTAAGATAGGTGTGAACTGAAGGCACCACGTTGGGAAGTGGAGAGTCAAGTGGGGGAACCATTTATTAAGTCCTCTTCAGTTCACGCGCATCTCCTAGGCTGCTGTGTAGTCTTCAAAGAAATGGTCATTACTCTTAATTGGGAATTCCAAATGACGTGCCATCATTTGCGTTGGAAACTAGACTTCGAGCATTTTCCAACCATGTATATAATGACCCCTGTCCGTTCCTGAGATGGTATAGTTTTGCATGGGAAGTTGACCCTAGATAAATTGTTGAGCAGACTCTTGACCTTCTGACATATCTTCACTAATCTGGTCAAACCTCATAAGTGAAAATCCAAAATTACTCAGAACTTGATGGTGTTGTAAATTAGACTTGACAAGCTTTCCCTCAAGTGCTTGATGGCCTTCATAGCCTGCGATAGTCAAGAGAAAAAGTACTCGGATGAATATCCAATGTACTCGGATGAAGATCCAAAGTACTCAGATGGGTATCCAAAGTACTTAGACAAGTTCCATCTTCATGAGTGCACCTGAGTAAAAGTAGAGTACATGATTTAGGCAGTATAACATTCTCATTAATATCGAAGTGTAACTCAGAGAGGAAAGCATGCACCTCTTGCTGAAGTTGTTTTGTTCAGCTACGGGTAATTGGTCTTTCATATACTTGTGCTGTTGAAGCTCTGGCTGGGATGTCCTCATGAAGAGGTGCTTATTGAAGACACTTCAACAGATGAAGAAATGGCACCACGCCGTCCTGGTGACCTTGGTCAGGGTGGATCAAGCCTGAAAAGGCCCATCATCGATGACATTCCAAACCCCCTGGTCACCAAGAAAAGGTGGACAATAAAGGAAAAGAACCAAATCCTCTGTTGAATAGCCTGCCGACACTAGCCTGCCTGAGGCACAGGAGGCCGGCAAAGAGGCCGAGAAGGACGCAGAGATACCGATGGGGGTATGCCTATCTTGCATGTTAATAGTACTCAAAATCTTGCATCTTGAACTGATCCGAGTTATTTTCATGCAGCAAACACAAGAGAAGGTGCCTTCACCCAAACGTGCCTTACAAGACAAAACAGACCTAAACCTAGTAGGACTCTAGCTATCTTTGGGCTTTTCCTCCTGCGATCCGGCCATCGTGTCTTGTTCGGAGTCTTGATCGTTCGGAGTCGGTAGTCGGTAGTCCACGTGATCGGGCACCCTGGTATTATGGCCACAACAGTAGCCCCTGAGCTTATCTTGTTCAGAAAAGGTTGATTGTTCAATAGCCTTCGGGTCTTTTTGCTCTTCGGGTGATTTCTGGATATGTTAATACCTCGTCAATCACTTGTGCATGAGAGCCAGAAAAGATCCTGAACTCTTGAATATTGAAACCTGCATCTGAATGATAAGGTCAGAGAAAAATATCAGCCATAATAATAGTAAATAAAAAATGTTCCATCATGGAAACTGAAACGCCTCAGGATTGATGTAATGGCTGCCCAGTGCATTTAAAACCCACTCCGCACATCTCCCGAAACTTTAGCAGCGCACGCGACATTCACGGCTCTGCTCCGGCTCCTCGATTCCCGTGCGAAGCGTTGCTCCCTGGGTCTTTAAGTATCAGATCTCCTGGTCGATTTGTACTTGAACCTTCCTTTCTAAGCCTTCTTCCTCCCCTCGCCATGGGAAAGAAAAAACTCAGCCGCAAGTTCAAGCTCCCTCGCCTCCTTTTCAGAGACTCTCCCCGTGGCTCCGGCGAACAGCCGCCTGACAAGCCGGAAGACCCGCCGGTGACGACACCTCCCTCTGCTCCTCCTCAGGCTCCGCTCCTGGCCCTCCCCTGGTACGGGGATGAAGGAGTCGAGGTCGAGCCACCAGAGGAGGCTCCGGTAATGGCGTCTCCGACTCCCGAGGCTGCTCCGTCAAGCATTGCCGCCGGGAAACGCCCTGCATCTTCCTCTCCAGCCCCGACATCTCCCATCTCCCTCTGCTCCGACGACGAGCCAGAACAAAGAGGGAGTAGAACCCGGCTGAAGCCAGAGGCGGCACACGCAGGCGCATCTTCGTCTTCTGCTCCGGTGGACACCAGCGGCGACGAGGAATTCGCCCGGCGCCTCTTCGTCTCCCTGAACCGCAACCTGATCGGGATCCCTGGAGACGGAGCGCTCGTGGATCTCGTCAGCGACTCTGAAGAAGAGAACGCGGTAGATGATGATCCACCGCCTGGCGCTCCACCGTCCTGATCCTCGCCGACGACATTAGTCAAGCGAGGATCTTTGTTTTGAATCTTTAGTTGCAGGGTAGTTATCGATCCCTCGTGAAATGTACTCCTTTTGGATTAATGAAGAAATTTCACTTGATGGATGTAACAAAAGTCCCTTTTTCCCTGTGTTCGGAACATTGTTTGTATCAATCTGTTCATGAAACTGACTGTTCAGAAACAAAATCCCCGAACAAAAGTTTCTTCCGATCAGACTAACAAGTTTTTAGCGTGTTCGGGAAGTTTGACCCGGATCAGATGTGATCGGGGCATTTCCTCGTTTCACACCAAGCGTTCGGTCATTTAAAACTGATAGCTTCCCTTGTAAGCCAACAATCCTAAATGCATTGAATTTGACCTGCGCATTCCTCGAAACAACGCGTGCCGCAGAAAAAGGAAAGAATCTTTTTGACCCAACAGTCACTGCGGATTGCGCGGCTCGAGGGCAGGTTTCTCGGGGTTCGTGCTCCCTTGCAGAACATAAAGCCCCCAAGCGCGGCCGCTTGGACTCCATTTGGGCCTTCGTCATCCTCATTCGCATCTACAGAACACTCGCCATTCTTCATCCGCTTTCTTCCCTTCATCCACCTGTTCCCCCAGCCCCTCAGGCCAGCTTCCAGTCGCCATGGTATCCTCGCACCAATCTTCATCCGGCGGTGAATCTTCAGGAAATCAGAGCAGCGCCGCCGCCGGGCGAGAGCTCCGCAGCGGAAACACGGTCTGCACCACGGACCAGTATTGGGACAAGTCCACCACTACAGCCAAACAGCTGAAGCAACTGGAGGATCTTGGATTGCTCCCTGACACCAGCCTCTTCCCTCGTCGGCATGCCAACGGTCAGGTGTATCTGACCCCCAACACCCTTGAGATGGTGGCGTTCTTGGAGTTTTTCCATTGTGGATTCGGGGTTTATCCTTCTGATTTCTTCCACAACATCTGTGAGCATTACCAAATAGAGCTCGTGCACCTTAAGCCCGGCGCCTTGACTATGCTTAGCGTCTTTGCCTTTCTGTGCGAAGCTTGGTTAGGGATTAAGCCGTCACTGCTGCTGTGGAGATATTTTTATACCCCTGCATTTTACAAGAACCAACTCATGATCGGGTCCATTGGGTTTTCCTTGAGAGATCAGGAGATCTATATCCCTTTTCCAGTTAAAGATTGCTGGAAAGGATATGAGCGTCACTGGTTTTACATCACCCTTCCCCAAGCCTCAGTGGCAAAAGGGAAATATTTGATGCCCTATCTCAAAGAAGAGACCAAAGCCCTGCCAAGAGTCACCCCAGAGATGCAGAAGCACATTGATCGAGTCCTGGAGCTCCGCAATGCCGGCCTGACAGCGGTTCATGTAGTAGAAATCTTCATCAGATGGAGATTTATCCCGCTCATGACTCACGACCGCTATGCCTGGACATTCAGAGGCGACAACGACCCGAACAGAATGAAACCCGATGGTGAGCCTTTGTTTTTCTGTTCGGGTGTTTTTCTGAGTTCGTTCAGTCATTTGAATTCATGACTTTTAACTAACAGTTGTCCCAGAGACAGAAGTGGCCGCTCACCTAAAGAAGATGTTTGGAGCCGATCTCCCGAGCTGGGAAAACGTCCCAACACCCTACAGCGCTAACAACCCTCCTCCAGAGGTAAACTGTTGCTCGAAAAACTTTCTTTCTTGCTTAATACTGATTTGATGCAACTCTTTTCCCCGAATAGGTCCCTGCTGTTGTTGACGCCCCCGCACAGAGCGGTGCCATCAACGTAGAGGAGGAGGGAGAGCAGCCCGTTGATCAAGGCGCCATGGCCCCGACCACCGAACAGCCTGAACCGTCACCTGGTGCGGAGAAAGAGATCCCGAGCAGCCCCAGGGTGATTATTCCCCGAACTCGAAAGCGCTCTCGCAACGTGGAAAGGACACTTCTGGGTTCGGGAATTCTCGGTGCGCCCGAGGCCGCCGTGCTGCAGCCCAGTCGTAATCCATCTCGCCCTGATACCCAGGTACCGAGCATGATCGTATTCGGGCGTTTATTCGCAGCCTTTGATCGCATAACCAAAGCTAAACGTGCTCGGGAGATTTCTCGACAGGAAAATCGTCCGACGCCACTGCCATCAAAGCTTACACCTGGTGCCAAGAGATTCAAAGTTAGAATCCCAACAGCGAAGTAAGAGCTCTGACAATCTTGATTATGCTTAAGTATTTTCTCGGAGAAAATCTTGTTTTAACTGTATCTGATTGTTCGGGAATTCAGGCAGTCTGATCCTGCCGCCTCTCCTCCCGTCAAGCCGTCTGACAAGGAGAAAACTCCCGAGCCTGACTCGGCAGCTCAACCTGACGGTGTGGAGAAGACTGCGGAAATCGCAGGACCTGTCCCGACGCCCCTGGGTCCGATCATTAGCGCGCTTTCGGCAGCCGAAGAGCAATGGCGTTCGCTAGACGCTCGTGCCTCTGCTGCAGAAGCGTCTGTGATCAGACTGGGGGCCCAGGTGACCGTTCTCCAGTCCGAGAAGGAAGGTACATGTCTTTATGTTATCATGCTTGTTTGTTGAGTCCTCATCTACAAACTTTTGCTTACACACTGCCTTTGATCCTGTAGCTAACTCCAAGAGCATTGAGGTGCTTGAGAAGAAATGCTCGGATCTGGAAGGGAGGCTAGCAGTTCGGGACAAAGACGTTGCTGATCTAACCGCCCGACTTGAAGCATCAGAAAAGCGCAGCTCGTCCTTGGAATCCAGGCTGATGGAAGGTGCCTGCGTCGCAGCAACTCACACCATCGGGGCCTTGAAGAGCCACATTCCTGATCTTGATGTTTCCCTGCTCTCCAAAGGCTTCAAGTGCTCGGCGACAGAAGCTGAGGTAATGTTCGACAACTTTGCCCCGTTGGTAGAGCCTTTTGTCAAGAACCTTGATCTCCATCTGAGTGATTCGGAGGAATCACCTTGAACTCTGTGCAAGACTCCTGTAATAGGGCAAAACTTTAAGGATTTAGAATGTGACTATAATTTGCGAAACATATGCTTGCATGTTTTTGCATCAGTCTTTAGAGCTGATCAGTGTTTTTGTGGAGCTTTTTAACTGATAGCTTTGTCATAGCCAAAGGTCCCGTTACCACAAGCTATTTCGGAATTGTTTAGTCGCTGAGACACGGGCGGCCTTCTGAACTGTGTAATTCCTTGTAGTCATGGTATTCGGTAATTTAGCGTAGCCTAGCTTTCTTGACTTAAAAAGCCCGATTCTTGCGTGGTAGTAGTACCATAGTAGCCCCGGGCTCTTTTACAGTCATGCAGGCATGCTGAAAAAGAGTCTAGAAGTACTAACCGCAAGAATTTCCCGATCAAGTGGGGAGCCCCCGAGCCTAGAGCTCGGGATGCACAGAATAGGTCTGAAAAGAAAATTTTCAGCATGGTAGTCCCCAGCTCTTTGTTAGTGTATGCAGTATGGTAACAAAGAGTAGAAACAGAATAGAAAAATAAAACCCAGCCCCCGAGCGTAAAAGCGAGGGTGAGTAGAGTGTGTAGAACTTATCTTTTTGTTTTGTTGGCGCTGTAGGCGACGCAGATGACGGTTTTTATCTGCCAAACCTGATGGTCGGGCTTGAACTTGCACGATCTCCGTAGTTTAGGCGTAGAATCTGCGTAGTTGATCCATGTTCCACGTGTTTGGCAGTATATCCCCATCTATCTCCGCGATCCTGTAGGCTCCTGGTCGTGCGATATCTACTACAATGTACGGCCCTTGACATGGAGAGGACAATTTAGTTTTGTCCTTGGTGCATTGATCTAGTTTGAGCACCATGTCACCAATGCACAGGCTTCGTTTGCGAACATTAGCATCATAGTATTGCTGCAATTTTTGCTGATATTGGGCTACTCTAAAAGCAGCTGCATCACGAGCCTCCTCCAGGAGGATTAGCTCATCAGCGCGTCTGTTAGGCTCTTCAGTTTCTGAAAACATTGCCACGCGTGGGGCTTGTAGTCGGATATCGGATGGTAGAATCGCTTCCGCTCCATACACCAAGAAGAAAGGTGTTTCGCCCGTTGCCCGATTCATGGTGGTCCTCATCGACCAAAGTACTGTAGGGACTTCATGAATCCAACGCTTGTCGTAAGCTTGCAATCTGTTAAAGATTCTCTTCTTGATGCCCTGGAGCACGATGCCGTTGGCACGCTCTACTTGCCCGTTCGTCTTCGGGTGATTTACCGATGACCGATCATGCCTGATCCCGTGGTCGTAGCAGAAATCAGAAAACTTTTTACTTTTAAACTGCGTTCCATTATCAGAGATTATCCTGTTCGGGACACCGAATCGGACGACAATACTCTGTAGGAATTTGACAGCTGCTTCTTTTGTGATTTTCTGAACTGGCTCGGCTTCAACCCATTTTGTAAATGTGTCGATGCCAATGAACAGAAATCTGTAACCCCCGACCGCCCTGGGGGAGGGCCCGAGGATGTCTATACCCCATGTGGCAAAGGGCCATGACAAGGGTATAGTGTTTAAAGCTTGCGCAGGTTTAGTTTGTTTCCGTGCGAAGAATTGGCATGCCTCGCACTTTTTAACTAACTCGCTTGCGTCTTGAAGAGCTGTAGGCCAGTAGAAGCTCTGTCGAAATGCTTTCCCTGTTAGATATCTGGGAGAAGCATGTGATCCACAGATTCCTCCGTGAATATCGTGGAGCAAACTAATGCCCTCGGTCCGTGTGATGCATTTGAGGAGCATTCCATTGCGGGTTAGCTTGTATAATCGCCCGTCAACCAATTGATAGTTCTTGGCTTTACGATGGATTTTCTCCAATGTAGCATCATCGTCCGGAATAGCTTGGTTTGTGAGGTACGCCCGGATTGGATCCATCCAGTTCTCCTCGTTTCCAACTAGAGCGGCGGCTCGGGCCGTACCGACCAACATAGACTCCTTGGCGGATTCGTTGGTTGTAGAAACTGAGCCCTTGGCAGGCGCAGTTTTTAGGTTCGGTGGTGAAACCGACACAGATGGCTTAGTAAGAACTTCAAGTAACACGTTACCTGGGAGCCGTATGCGCTCTGCAGCTGCCTTTGCGAGCTTGTCTGCGTCGCCATTGAATTCCCTCTTGACGTGCCGTACTTCAAGTCCATCAAATTTGCTCTCCATGCACCTATATGCTTCCAAGTATTTAGCCATGACCTCGCTCCGCGCACTGTACTCTTTCATGACTTGCTTTGCAGCTAACTCAGAATCCCCTTTCACGAGCAGCCTTCTCACGCCAAGAGATGCAGCTATACGGAGTCCTGTCAAGAGTCCCTCATACTCGGCAACATTGTTAGTAGGAGTTGGATCAACAAAATTGATTTGTAATGCGTACTTGATGATATCATTGTGCGGTGAAATCAGGACCACCCCAGCCCCCGCGCCTGCTCGGCAAAATGCTCCATCATAGAACATGGTCCAGTGTTCGGGATTTTGGGCAGCCTCTTTGGGTTCGGGGTTTGTCCACTCTGCGATGAAATCTGCCAGAGCCTGCGACTTGATGGCAGTTCTGGGTATGAATTCAACGTCATAAGCCCCCATCTCCACAGACCATTGCGCAATCCTACCCATGGCATCTCGATTATGTAAAATGTTGCCTAGAGGGTAAGTTGAGACAACCTTGATCTTGTGGCTCAGAAAATAATGCTTGATCTTCCTGGAAGTCATTAGTACAGCATATAATAATTTCTGAATCTGAGGGTACCTTGTTTTGGCATCATGTAGTACCTCGCTTACGAAGTAAACAGGATGTTGTGTTGTTGACTTTTCTGTTGGTCTCTCGACCACCAAAACAGTGCTGACAACAGTTGGTGTCGCTGCTACGTATAACAGCATCTCCTCTTGTGGCTGTGGCGGGACTAGTACGGGCATTTTCCATAGGTATTGCTTGAACGCCTGGAACGCCTCTTCTGCTTCTGCCGACCACTCAAAACGATCAGTTTTACGTAGCAATTTGTAGAATGGCATACCTCGTTCGCCTGACTTGGACACGAATCGACTCAGGGACGCCATCATTCCTGCCAACTTCTGGACTTCGTGGCGGCTGCGTGGAGACTTCATGTCGTCGATTGCCTTGATCTTGTGCGGATTTGCCTCTATACCTCGTTGGGAAACAAGGTAACCGAGGAGCTTACCCGATGATACACCAAAGGTGCACTTAGCGGGGTTGAGCATCATCCTGTTTTCACGCAAGTTGTTGAATGTTTCGGTTAAATCAGTGATCAGGTCGCCCTTTTTACAACAATGTCGTCTATATATGCTTCCACATTACGGCCGATCTGGCCCTCGAGAACAATGTGAACACATTTTTGATAAGTGCAACCTGCATTTTTCAGACCAAAAGGCATCTTTATATAGCAATAAACACCGAAGGGAGTTACAAATGCAGTTTTTTCCTCATCGTCGATGCACATGCTGATTTGGTGATACCCCGAATAGGCATCTAGAAAACAAAGCAGCTCGCATCCAGAGGTTGAATCTACAATTTGATCTATCCTAGGTAATGGATACTCATCCTTCGGGCAAGCTTTATTCAGATCTGTGTAGTCCACGCACATCCTCCACGTTCCGTTGGGCTTCTTCACCATGACTGGGTTTGCCAGCCATTCCGGGAAAGGGACTTCTCGAACGAAGCCGGCTTTGAGTAGTCGGTTGATTTCTTCGTTAATGGCGTCTCGCTTCTCCGGGGTATATCTCCTTTGCTTTTGCTTGACTGGTCGGATGCCAGTTCGTATGCCAAGCTTGTGCTCGATTACCTCCCTGGGGATCCCGGGCATGTCAGATGGTTCCCAAGCGAACACATCTGCGTTTGCCCGGAGGAAAGCAATGAGCTCGAGTTCCTATTTGTCACCCAGGCCAAGGCCCACCTGGGTGGTCTTGGTTGGGTCCGCCTCGTCAAGGGCCACAGACTTTGTGCCTGGCTCGGAGCGCTTGGCTGTTGGCACGATTGGTGAGGCGTCGGTTGGCGACTCGCCGGCTGCCTGTGATGGCGTCCCCTTGAGTGGGGTCTGGTCCACCACGGTCTGCTTCTCAGCGGCGCCGTCGCCAGTCTTCTGTTCCCCGATGGGCTCCTGTTCGGGAACTTCTTTCCCCTTGGCCCTTGATCGGATCTCCGCTGCTCGGGAGGTTTCAGCCAATGCTGCTTTAGCGGCAGTCTTAGGCTGGTTCTTGATCTTTTTCTTGGCAGGTTCGGCAGCCTTGGCTGGCTCCTGCTCGTCTCCCTTGATCATGTCCAGGGTCTTCATGTCGCACTGGACTGCGCCCTTGCGATCGCCGCAGACGGTGATTGGGCCCAGCGGCCCTGGGACCTTGATCATGGAGTACGCAAAGTGAGCAACCGCCATGAATTTCTTCAGAAACGGCCGGCCCAAGATGCAGTTATAGGCCGACATGATGTCAGCCACCTCGAAGGTGAGGAACTCTGTTCGGATGTTTTTGCCCTCCATGAGGGTCATCTGCAGATCGATCCTCCCTAGGGGAAAGGCTTGGATGCCTGGTATGACCCCGTAGAAAGGCTTCTCCACCGGGGACAAGGACCTCCTCGGGATCCCGAGCTCGTCAAAGGCGTTGACGAATAGTAGGTTGAGGGCGCTTCCACTGTCGATCGGGGTTCGCCCGATCTTGCGGGGCCCGATCCATGGTTTGATGCACAGTGGTAGTAGCGGCCCGTCGTAGAGCGGGAAGATCTGGCTCATCATCACAATCCATGTAGTTCGCCGTCCGAGGGTTGTGGGCTACCTGGTCACGCGGAGCCCCCTGCTGCTGGCTCTCCTCCTCCTGCTTCTGCTTCTTGTACACCGTGCAGTCCACAAAGTGATGCTTTGTGAATCGGTGGATCGGGCAGTACATCGGG
>QPGU01000511.1:36715-121949 GCA_004135705.1 Alloteropsis semialata | reverse complement strand
TTCCTTGTAGTCATGGTATTCGGTAATTTAGCGTAGCCTAGCTTTCTTGACTTAAAAAGCCCGATTCTTGCGTGGTAGTAGTACCATAGTAGCCCCTGGGCTCTTTTACAGTCATGCAGGCATGCTGAAAAAGAGTCTAGAAGTACTAACCGCAAGAATTTCCCGATCAAGTGGGGAGCCCCCGAGCCTAGAGCTCGGGACACATAGAATAGGTCTGAAAAGAAAATTTTCAGCATGGTAGTCCCCAGCTCTTTGTTAGTGTATGCAGTATGGTAACAAAGAGTAGAAACAGAATAGAAAAATAAAACCCAGCCCCCGAGCGTAAAAGCGAGGGTGAGTAGAGTGTGTAGAACTTATCTTTTTGTTTTGTTGGCGCTGTAGGCGACGCAGATGACGGTTTTTATCTGCCAAACCTGATGGTCGGGCTTGAACTTGCACGATCTCCGTAGTTTAGGCGTAGAATCTGCGTAGTTGATCCATGTTCCACGTGTTTGGTAGTATATCCCCATCTATCTCCGCGATCCTGTAGGCTCCTGGTCGTGCGATATCTACTACAATGTACGGCCCTTGCCATGGAGAGGACAATTTAGTTTTGTCCTTGGTGCGTTGATCTAGTTTGTGCACCATGTCACCAATGCACAGGCTTCGTTTGCGAACATTAGCATCATAGTATTACTGCAATTTTTGCTGATATTGGGCTACTCTAAAAGCAGCTGCATCACGAGCCTCCTCCAGGAGGATTAGCTCATCAGCGCGTCTGTTAGGCTCTTCAGTTTCTGAAAACATTGCCACGCGTGGGGCTTGTAGTCGGATATCGGATGGTAGAATCGCTTCCGCTCCATACACCAAGAAGAAAGGTGTTTCGCCCGTTGCCCGATTCATGGTGGTCCTCATCGACCAAAGTACTGTAGGGATTTCATGAATCCAACGCTTGTCGTAAGCTTGCAATCTGTTAAAGATTCTCTTCTAGATGCCCTAGAGCATGATGCCGTTGGCACGCTCTACTTGCCCGTTCGTCTTCGGGTGATTTACCGATGACCGATCATGCCTGATCCTGTGGTCGTAGCAGAAATCAGAAAACTTTTTACTTTTAAACTGCGTTCCATTATCAGAGATTATCCTGTTCGGGACACCGAATCGGACGACAATACTTTGTAAGAATTTGACAGCTGCTTCTTTTGTGATTTTCTGAACTGGCTCGGCTTCAACCCATTTTGTAAATGTGTCGATGCCAATGAACAGAAATCTGTAACCCCCGACCGCCCTGGGGGAGGGCCCGAGGATGTCTATACCCCATGTGGCAAAGGGCCATGACAAGGGTATAGTGTTTAAAGCTTGCGCAGGTTTAGTTTGTTTCCGTGCGAAGAATTGGCATGCCTCGCACTTTTTAACTAACTCGCTTGCGTCTTGAAGAGCTGTAGGCCAGTAGAAGCTCTGTCGAAATGCTTTCCCTGTTAGATATCTGGGAGAAGCATGTGATCCACAGATTCCTCCGTGAATATCGTGGAGCAAACTAATGCCCTCGGTCCGTGTGATGCATTTGAGGAGCATTCCATTGCGGGTTAGCTTGTATAATCGCCCGTCAACCAATTGATAGTTCTTGGCTTTACGATGGATTTTCTCCAATGTAGCATCATCGTCCGAAATAGCTTGGTTTGTGAGGTACGCCCGGATTGGATCCATCCAGTTCTCCTCGTTTCCAACTAGAGCGGCGGCTCGGGCCGTACCGACCAACATAGACTCCTTGGCGGATTCGTTGGTTGTAGAAACTGAGCCCTTGGCAGGCGCAGTTTTTAGGTTCGGTGGTGAAACCGACACAGATGGCTTAGTAAGAACTTCAAGTAACACGTTACCTGGGAGCCGTATGCGCTCTGCAGCTGCCTTTGCGAGCTTGTCTGCGTCGCCATTGAATTCCCTCTTGACGTGCCGTACTTCAAGTCCATCAAATTTGCTCTCCATGCACCTATATGCTTCCAAGTATTTAGCCATGACCTCGCTCCGCGCACTGTACTCTTTCATGACTTGCTTTGCAGCTAACTCAGAATCCCCTTTCACGAGCAGCCTTCTCACGACAAGAGATGCAGCTATACGGAGTCCTGTCAAGAGTCCCTCATACTCGGCAACATTGTTAGTAGGAGTTGGATGAACAAAATTGATTTGTAATGCGTACTTGATGATATCATTGTGCGGTGAAATCAGGACCACCCCAGCCCCCGCGCCTGCTCGGCAAAATGCTCCATCATAGAACATGGTCCAGTGATCGGGATTTTGGGCAGCCTCTTTGGGTTCGGGGTTTGTCCACTCTGCGATGAAATCTGCCAGAGCCTGCGACTTGATGGCAGTTCTGGGTATGAATTCAACGTCATAAGCCTCCATCTCCACAGACCATTGCGCAATCCTACCCATGGCATCTCGATTATGTAAAATGTTGCCTAGAGGGTAAGTTGAGACAACCTTGATCTTGTGGCTCAGAAAATAATGCTTGATCTTCCTGGAAGTCATTAGTACAGCATATAATAATTTCTGAATCTGAGGGTACCTTGTTTTGGCATCATGTAGTACCTCGCTTACGAAGTAAACAGGATGTTGTGTTGTTGACTTTTCTGTTGGTCTCTCGACCACCAAAACAGTGCTGACAACAGTTGGTGTCGCTGCTACGTATAACAGCATCTCCTCTTGTGGCTGTGGCGGGACTAGTACGGGCATTTTCCATAGGTATTGCTTGAACGCCTGGAACGCCTCTTCTGCTTCTGCCGACCACTCAAAACGATCAGTTTTACGTAGCAATTTGTAGAATGGCATACCTCGTTCGCCTGACTTGGACACGAATCGACTCAGGGACGCCATCATTCCTGCCAACTTCTGGACTTCGTGGCGGCTACGTGGAGACTTCATGTCGTCGATTGCCTTGATCTTGTGCGGATTTGCCTCTATACCTCGTTGGGAAACAAGGTAACCGAGGAGCTTACCCGATGATACACCAAAGGTGCACTTAGCGGGGTTGAGCATCATCCTGTTTTCACGCAAGTTGTTGAATGTTTCGGTTAAATCAGTGATCAGGTCGCCCTTTTTACAACAATGTCGTCTATATATGCTTCCACATTACGGCCGATCTGGCCCTCGAGAACAATGTGAACACATTTTTGATAAGTGCAACCTGCATTTTACAGACCAAAAGGCATCTTTATATAGCAATAAACACCGAAGGGAGTTACAAATGCAGTTTTTTCCTCATCGTCAATGCACATGCTGATTTGGTGATACCCGAATAGGCATCTAGAAAACAAAGCAGCTCGCATCCAGAGGTTGAATCTACAATTTGATCTATCCTAGGTAATGGATACTCATCCTTCGGGCAAGCTTTATTCAGATCTGTGTAGTCCACGCACATCCTCCACGTTCCGTTGGGCTTCTTCACCATGACTCGGTTTGCCAGCCATTCCGGGAAAGGGACTTCTCGAACGAAGCCGGCTTTGAGTAGTCGGTTGATTTCTTCGTTAATGGCGTCTCGCTTCTCCGGGGTATATCTCCTTTGCTTTTGCTTGACTGGTCGGATGCCAGTTCGTATGCCAAGCTTGTGCTCGATCACCTCCCTAGGGATCCCGGGCATGTCAGATGGTTCCCAAGCGAACACATCTGCGTTTGCCCGGAGGAAAGCAATGAGCTCGAGTTCCTATTTGTCACCCAGGCCAAGGCCCACCTGGGTGGTCTTGGTTGGGTCCGCCTCGTCAAGGGCCACAGACTTTGTGCCTGGCTCGGAGCGCTTGGCTGTTGGCACGATTGGTGAGGCGTCGGTTGGCGACTCGCCGGCTGCCTGTGATGGCGTCCCCTTGAGTGGGGTCTGGTCCACCACGGTCTGCTTCTCAGCGGCGCCGTCGTCAGTCTTCTGTTCCCCGATGGGCTCCTGTTCGGGAACTTCTTTCCCCTTGGCCCTTGATCGGATCTCCGCTGCTTGGGAGGTTTCAGCCAATGCTGCTTTAGCGGCAGTCTTAGGCTGGTTCTTGATCTTTTTCTTGGCAGGTTCGGCAGCCTTGGCTGGCTCCTGCTCGTCTCCCTTGATCATGTCCAGGGTCTTCATGTCGCACTGGACTGCGCCCTTGCGATCGCCGCAGACGGTGATTGGGCCCAGCGGCCCTGGGACCTTGATCATGGAGTACGCAAAGTGAGCAACCGCCATGAATTTCTTCAGAAACGGCCGGCCCAAGATGCAGTTATAGGCCGACATGATGTCAGCCACCTCGAAGGTGAGGAACTCTGTTCGGATGTTTTTGCCCTCCATGAGGGTCATCTGCAGATCGATCCTCCCTAGGGGAAAGGCTTGGATGCCTGGTATGACCCCGTAGAAAGGCTTCTCCACCGGGGACAAGGACCTCCTCGGGATCCCGAGCTCGTCAAAGGCGTTGACGAATAGTAGGTTGAGGGCGCTTCCACTGTCGATCGGGGTTCGCCCGATCTTGCGGGGCCCGATCCATGGTTTGATGCACAGTGGTAGTAGCGGCCCGTCGTAGAGCGGGAAGATCTGGCTCATCATCACAATCCATGTAGTTCGCCGTCCGAGGGTTGTGGGCTACCTGGTCACGCGGAGCCCCCTGCTGCTGGCTCTCCTCCTCCTGCTTCTGCTTCTTGTACACCGTGCAGTCCACAAAGTGATGCTTTGTGAATCGGTGGATCGGGCAGTACATCGGGAGATCGGTAGGTTTGCCTTGACGCCTGTACGGGGGCTTGTTGTCCACGGCCATGACTTCGTCGCCCTCGGTCTTGCGCTTCTTGTTCTTATGCTTATTTTTCTTCTTGCCTTCCCCGGCTGGCTGGCTTTGTTCGGGCTTTCCGTGAACCCGCGCTCGGGCGTCCGCCATCTTGGCGGTCTCTTCCAGGATCCCGTAGAGCTCTGCCACCGTCTTCGGGTTCTTCTTGGCAAGTTCCTCCGCTGTTCGCTCGTCCTTGCAACCCTGATTGAAGGCCACAATCACCCGATCATCCACCATGTCAGGGATGGTGTTACGGGTGTCGCTGAACCGGCGGATGTAGTCCCGGAGGGATTCTCCAGGCTTCTGCACACAGTTGAGCAGATCTCCTTCATGTCCGGGGCGTTTGTAGGTGCCTTGGAAGTTGGCTTCAAACGTCTCCCGGAGGTGGCCCCATGACTTGATGCTAGCCTCGGGCAGGTTCATGAGCCACGTACGGGCTGATCCCTGCAGGGCAGTCGACAAGTAGTTGGCCTTGACGTAGTCGTCACCCCCGGTGGCATCGATGATCGTGGAATAGATCTGAATCCACTCGCGGGGGTTGGTTGTTCCGTCATACTTCTCGATGTTAGTAGGACGAAACTTCTCGGGCCACCTGACCTTGCGCAGGGCTGGAGAGTACGCAAGGCATCCCCCTGTGCCTGGTCGGGAGTCACGTGGCGGCGAATCTGGATGGGACCGATAGTAGCCCTCACGTGCTCGGTAATCTCGATTGTAATTGAGAGTTTCCCGAGCGTCGCGAGCGCGACGGTTGCGTTCGAGCTGCGGCCTCATGTCGCGCCCCTCGTGTGGGCGATAGTGGGGTCGTCCGTTAACAGATCGGGACCGAACCGGCTGTGGTTCATGTGGTCTTTGACGGAGCTGGTGGTGCAGCAGCGGCGGCCTCGATGCGCTCCTTGGCCTTGTCCGCTGCTTCCCGAGCCTTCTTGGCTATGGTGGCCATCGGGGTCCCTTCGGCCATTGCTTCCATGGTCTCCAAGAGGGTTCGGATCTGCAGATTGTCCTGCTCGACAGCCTGGAAATCGTTGTTGAGATCTCGGGGAGCCAACGAGGACGCGACCTGCTGCGTTCAGGTTTTAGCCGTCTGAAGCGTTGGTGCGTTGCTGAAACGTGGAGGAGGCATGGGCCTGCGCGAGCTAGATGACTCGGCAGCGGCCTCGGTCCCGTTTGCAGTTAGCACATGGATGCGGCGGTCTTCGGGTTGTTCCGACCCATTGCTAGATCCACTGTATTCGAGATCCAACTGTGCAGTGCGATCTGCAATGTCTTCGGGAGTTGGCTCCGTGAAGGTGGCGAAAACTTCCCGACCGGCGCACGTGAGATCGGGATCATGGATCCCTGTCATCTTGAGCTCGTAATCGCCTTGGTGCTCGAACACGAGATCCCCGAAGCGGATCTCCCATGCAGGCACTAGATGGCAGTGAGCGTAGAGATCGGAAGCGGAGGCAGAACTCCCGATGGCTTCCGACTTGACGGAACTGAGCATGTAGGGCATCGATGAACTCGACGCGTCGGCGATCCAGACTCCGTTGACGATTGGCATGATCTTTCTTCACGCAAGGGCCCCTACCTGGCACGCCTCTGTCGAGGTTGTACTCGGCAGATATTTGTCCGGCAAGCACCCTGCTTCGTGCGAAGATTAATCACGGTGATGAACAGAGAGACACGAGATTTTTATACTGGTTCGGGCCCTCGAGATCGAGTAATAACCCTACGTCCAGTTGCTGCTTGTATTATTTCGTCGAGTACAGATTACAATGCGTAACAAGTACCCTCGGGTGGATTGGCTAGATTCTGGGATACCCTCTACGTACAAGACCCCCGCTATTTATATCCAGGGAGACGTGCCTTACAAGACAAAACAGACCTAAACCTAGTAGGACTCTAGCTATCTTCGGGCTTTCCTCCTGCGATCCGGCCATCGTGTCTTGTTCGGAGTCTTGATCGTTCGGAGTCGGTAGTCGGTAGTCCACGTGATCGGGCACCCTGGTATTATGGCCTCAACAAAATTAACTCATGAATCAGAGAGGATGAGGGATAGGGTGCACAAACCATCGCTCTGGACGAAATTGGAGATGAAAGGCACTAGAGGGCCTTCGGCCGACCTGGGCGGGTCGGCCGACCCCTTCTGGGCTTTTTCCATCTTGATCTTCCTTGTGTAGTCTTGTGCGATGTTGTGCAGCCCGTCTGTGGGTGGTCTCGAACATGTGTGTGTCAAAAAGCTTGAGCGACCCCCACACTTGATCCTGTGTTTATTCAGACATGGTGGAAACAAAACAAGGGCTCTTTGGTTCTAAAGACCAAGAGCCTTTATTGGAACTATTTTTTTCAATGAGCAAGAACTAAGACCAACTCTAAACTAAAATATGATTTGGCTCACAGGAACTTACTCGGGATACTCACATACCTCCCCCACACTTGGAGTTTGCAGTGCAATGCAACATAACTCAAGTGTGTGGAGTTCAAGCTTCTTTTGTGATCATTTCCAAACCAAGACTTACCGAGGTTTTTGTAGCTGATGTAGCTCTATGTTCTTAAGCCTATCCATCGTTCTTCTTAATCTCTATCTGAAACGGTTAGTGACCAAAAATACCCAAAGGAAAGATTATACTAAAAACATGCTCTTGCTTTTTATTCGAAAGGAAAATAAATGATAATCCGGGCTATCTCCCGGTAGTGCTTTGTTTATGGTCTGAAGCTAGATGAGGAATCCTCACATTGCAGCTATCATTGGTGATGTAGTTTCCAAACTCATCGCTAATGGTTGATGTGTCATTGAAGCTTTAGCTGCATGGTTAGTGCCACAAATGCAAACACAAAATTTGCAATGTTTATGATAAACAAATGCATCTACAACCAACCTTCTAAACATTTTAGAATTGAGGACCTCAAGGTGGTTGTAGTCCTCGCATGTGCTTATGGCACAAATCGTGGTGAACTCTGGAGATTCATTAAAGGAGCATGACTCTGGTGAGATTTCAAAAGAGAAGGTTTCATGCTCATTTATAGAATCCTTTTTCTTGGACTCCAAAGTCAACGCTTCAAGCCTGTCCATGGCCCTTGGGTTCTCCAGCTCAAGAGATTCATTGTGGATGATTGGGGTCTATTCTTGACTGTTATCGAGAACAGTGTCCCGAGGGCCATGGGGCCAAAACTTTCGCTCGTTCGAGGGTGATGGAAGTTGTTCGTGTTCGTAGAGATGAGATGTCGGTGCGAATGGCGACACAAACATCACCTTCTTGAGCGAGTTATGCTTGGGACATGACTTTGCCCTTGGAATTTCTGGGCAAGAGATAGGAATGGCAAAGGCAGCATTCCCAAGCGTGTAATGGAGGCTCCCATGAGATACTTCTCCTTGGAGAAGCTTTTCTAGCGGGCGGCCTATGAGAAGATCAAAATCGAGGATATCAAAGATGTGGAAGTCTAAGTTTACCTCGATTTTGTCTAACGTGATTGCCACGCCACTTGCGACCCCCTACATTGAAAGATGTGTCCAAAAGGACAAATTTTGAGGAGCATGTCGGATGGCCTTAGCGGAACATTTCCCAAGAGAGTGCGTGCTATGGGCCATGGCATGATATTGACCTCCATACTGGGGTTGAAATAGGATTCTATGACAATGCCCCTTATAGAACATGGAAGGATCATGGAGGGTGAACTATTCCAAATTGCTTCAAAAAAGTGCCACATTCCATCCGACCATTCCTCCTTTATGTCTTTCACGAGAAATGCTTCGTGGGGTGGATCGGGAGGATGAGAAAGAGGGCGTGTCATAGCCTTCTTGTGCCTTGAGTAATCCGAGGTGTTTCCATGATTTTCAAAGAGATCATCCTCGAAGTCAAAAGGTAATCCGAAAGGCTGAGTTTCCTCTGCCTTAACGGATGGTGTCTCAGGAGTTGGATCTGGACTGGGCAAGTCTACGGGTAAGATTGAATCTAGTTGAAGGTCTTCTTGCTCAGTTCCATCCATAGAAGTGGGAGAGTCTTCTCGAATTTTCTCTAGGACCTCTCTCACTTCAGTCGGCATTACCTGTAGGAATGATCCTCCGGTGGCTATATCAACGAATCGGGCAGCTTTGCTAGTCAAACCAGACCAAAAATGCTGCAAAAGCATACAGTCTGGGAAGCCTAGACCTGTTCCGGTAAGACATGAGTCCTGGAATCGGTCCTATGCTGTCGCGATCGTTTCCTTCTCCTTTTGCTGGAAGTTAATGATTTCCTTCCGAAGGGCACAGATTCGATGAATGGAGAAGTACTCCAGACAAAACATGTCTCGTAACTTTTCCCACTCACCGTTCGTTAGCCCAACGGTATGATCATACCACTTCCTTGCCCTCTCTTTGAGAGAGAACGGGAAGAGCTTCCATCTAATCGTTGCTTGCGTCACGCTTAATATGATCAAACATGAGCATAGCAACTCAAATTCATGCAAGTGATGGTATGGGTTTTCATCATCACGTCCTGAGAAGGATGTCTCCTGGACCATAGCTATGAAAGTAGGGCGAAGCTCATAGCTATCTGTTTGTATAGGATTTGATGAGGGGTGTGGCTCCAATAGTTCGCCCTTTGGAGCAGAGAACTCATGAATTTGGGTGGAGTCCATGGGTAAAAAAATAAAAGAAAAATAAAATAAAGGATAAACGGGCAACCGTAGTTCTTGGACAACACAACAACTGTTCCCCGGCAATGGCGCCAGAAAGCTTGTTGGTATTTCTTACGATCGCAGATAAATCCGCAAGCGCACGGATACCGTTATAGCTTTCACCTGGAAGTATTCTGGGTATCGAATCCATAGGGAACAAGAGAGCACTGTCTAATCATTAAAGTTGATCGGATCGATCGAGTTTATATGAAGGCTGGGTAGAGAGGATAACATAGCACTAAGATGGGAATATAGCGAAGGGAGTTCTCCTATGCTTGCTTTGGGCACTGGGGCATCCTAGGCTCTAGGAAATTGCTGGCAAACAGCTCTACGCCGTACCCAAATGTGGAGGATTACAATGGACGGACAGGACCGTCACCACCTACCGCCTACCTCTACTAATCCGTGGGGTTATGAGGCAAACGAGGGCAAATATATACCTAAGCACCACGCTTAAGATAATATCAGCTATCCTAAGCTTGGCCAAAGATTAAGATACTTTATGAATAAAGCAACGAACCCACAAGCAAAATAAAGAACTCAGCTTTCTATAACTCAGACTTAAATACTAAGAGGAATATCCTGGATACTTACTAAGGAGCTCACATCCATCGAGGTACAGGTGGAGGGTCGTCGACATGCCGGGACTCCTCCAGACTCTCCCTCACTCTCTCCCTATTTCTACTCTCATTTGAGGAGAGCTTCGCCTTGACTTGTTGCTCCATCTCGATGATGATCTTCAATGACCGGGGTGCAGCTATTTATCGCTTGTAGAGGCGGTTGGGAGCGGACACGTGGAAGATGAGGACGAACGGACTCAGTCCCAGGTCGGGCGACGTGGGGAGGTCGGCCGACGTTGGATCCACCGCCTTGAGTGGTGCACATCGTAGATGGATTCCTTTGGAGGCGGTGGGAAAGCACACGAGAAGGATGAGGCAGTTTGGCCTCCGAACCAGGTCGGCCGACCTAGGGGGCTCAGGCGACGTGGTGCCGACACATTTCGGGTCCATTTTGGGCCGAGTGACTGTGTAGTGGGTCCTCATGGCGGTTCCAGGTGGTAGAGCTACATTTGAGTACATTTGGTTTGTGATGTGGGCCCTTCAATCCATGTGACATCCCCTTGGACCATTCCCTTCGCTTGGATACAACCGACACGGAATCAACAGCTAGGATGATCCCCAAATGTGCTTCTTGGCCCCTGAGGAAGTTGGACCCCATTGGGCTCCGGGCCAGGTCGGGCGACGGGGCTAGGTCGGGCAACGGCCCATCGAGCTCGTTTTGCCTCAAATTTCACCTGCTGCCTCCTGCACACATATAGTCACCAAAACTAGTTGAATTTGTTAGATATAATCCCTATAGCTATGTGAATGTATATTTGTATGTCACAGTTGACGGTCTGAGATGTGCATTAATGACCATCAACAAGCTCCCCCACACTTAGCCTTTACTCGTCCTCGAGTAAAGCTTAAAGACTAAGGTGGAAACCATGACTCCAATTGATATGATACTAGCATATAAATTATTCCAAGACATACCTGCACTTGTGAATTTTGAAGTGTCTATCATGCCATCTTGGGTGGTTGAGGAATGGAACGGCTCTTGATTCAAATCATCTCAACTCTTCTGTTAAGTAACTTGGGTTTTCGATAATTTTTTTCAAAAACTGAACCTTACTCAGCTCCTCAAATGATTCTCTCAGATCGTTCATTATGTATGATTCCTTCCCAGGCATTTCCTTGCCTTCTTTCACCCTACATCTAAAATGCTTATGTGGAGCTCAAGGTAGGAGTAAAGATAAGGCACACTTGCAACACATATATTGCAGTCAAAGAGCAGATCCAAGAAGAAAACTATCCATACAATGTGATGAAGATGTGCATGTGTGTGGGACAATGGAATAATAACTCCTTTTTGTATGATCTCTCTTGTCTTGAATTTATTTTGAGAACATGGCTATAATATTTTTTTCATGATACTTGGGTCTTCATGTGCCCATATTTTTTTCTCTTTTTTTTCTTGTACCTTCATGTGTCCATATTTTACTAACCATGCAGGACATGAGACTCGAATAATGTGGATAGAAGTCATGTCTAAAGAGTTGCAAACTTGATCATCACCATCTCCGAATCTCAGAATCAAACATTGCTGTTTTCATCAATTTTGGGCACATGATCAGAGATGTACAAGAGGAGCAAAGTTGATATTCAGAAGATCCATCAAGTTCTCATGCCAACGCATCCAAGATCGACAAATTTGAAGACCCGTACAAGGAGATATGGCTAAAAGAATAGGCGCTGCGCGTTCTGAAATTTTCTGGACAGATTGCAGAGCTGGAATAAAACGGGCGTCACTCACTCGATCGGAATCCGATTTGGGCGAATAAAAACTTGATGGAAAGACAATTTCATGCATCTTGCATTGAAATAATTGTTGGGTACATATTCTGTTCTGGACATTGAAGGAAAATATCACATCCAGATTTACGAAGGAAATCTGAATGCTACTATATATGTACCCAGGAAGTCTTTACACACATATAGTTCCAGAAATGATTATCAAAAGAGAAAGGACAGTGCTCGATACATAAATAAAAATAAGTCTTTACATCACAGGCATAACATTATTAATGAGTTTATCAAAGTAGCGGAAGCCTGATACAATCTAACTCCAAGACGTCTCTACAGGGACTCTGACTTGGGGAGAACACAGCCTAGAAATATGGAAACTCTTCGGGGTAAGCATCCACTGGTGGCTCATCTGAGTACCCATCTGGGATTTTGTTGATATGAAGCAAGTGTAAGTAATCCATCTTACTTAGCAAGCATAACATGATTATATGAGGCTCAAAAGGCTAGACAAGGTTTAAACTGCGGTTAGCATTTTTAGTTGATTGATTTTAAAATTAACCTGAATTACTACAATTATATGACAGCCCAGTTGTAACCCACATTAGAAAAACATGTGAAATATTATGAATGATCAACATCATATTAAACCATTTATTGGAAAAACAAGGAACCGCTCAAAAAGGATCTAGGCCGCTCTTGACCGTGAGCACAGCTGTTATAACAGTTTTACACTCTGCAGAGGTTGTACACTTTCACCACCGGTCGCGACACCCCTTTGCCATAGGCAATGCACTCCCAAAACGAGCACAGGGCATCACTACGAGACCTTTCGACCGACACCCTAACAAGTTAGTGGCCACTACAGTTTCCTGACAGGCGCATGGAACCCTCCTCCTAGGACCGGAGATCACTCAGGGAGTTAGGGCACAACATGAGTATCCCGGTGGCGCTCAGGGCGCAAGGTGAGACATGCCAACGACACTCAGGGCGCAACGTGAGTTCATCCCTAGGCAGGCCGAGGTCCATACTTAAACCAGGCAGCCCCAGTTGCGCCTTTCGGTAACCACTAAACAAGCTAGAGCTGTACAGCGTACTTAGTCAAGACCAAAGCCATGTGATTCCTGTGGTTGTACGGTTTTCCTGGGTGGCTGCTTTAAGAACCGGGACCTTAAGGAGAGACGCTTAGAGCAATCCAAACACATGCTCAAGCTCCCTAAACCAAGTTGCCAAAAAGCATATTTTAATACGGTTCCAAATATACCATTAGTCAGGATTAACATTTTATAACGATCATTAGCGGTTGGCAAGCATAGCGACATAACCTGACTACCCAATGCAAAACCCAGGTTAACAAGGAATATGGAAATAAACAAGACTAGTCATCCTTAGGGTTTAACAAATTTAGACACATGCATGAATGAATATCATGATTAAAAGGTGAATATGTATCAAGGATGAATCATGTTACACTTGCCTTCCTCAAAATATTACTACTGATTCGAGTCTTCAAATTCTTGATCAAAACCGGCCTCTTACTACTCGCAGTCTATACACGCATTCCATCACCACACATACATCCAACACAAGCCAATACATGCAAACAAAAGTATTTCTATTAGAACAGTACACCATACAATCAAAACAGAAGCAAAAAGATTAGTAAACTAATCTACGCATTTCTATGAACACATGAACGCGAGAATCACACTAATCGAATTTACGATGATTAAACTACGCTAAAAACAAGATCGAGGGCTATCCTGTGATAAATTGAGGGTATATACGCAATTATCTGTAGATCTCAGGGGGTAGCAGAGAAGAAAATCAGGGCAGTGTGGAGGATGGCGGGTTTATATGCAGAATTTCTAGGGGCTCTTTAACATAATTGCGAAGGGGTATGTGGGCTTCTAATTTGGGCCACTGGATGGAAGATGGACGGTGGATGGGGATTTGCTCGGTCTGCAGGAAGAGACGTCGCCGGCCTCGCTGTTCTCCTCATTGTTTTCACGACATCAGAAGGGGTGGCGGCCATGGTTCTGCCTCACCAATGAAGGGGGCCCCGGAGCTACAGGCATCCGTTTCGCGAACGGTTTGGACCAGAGGCGAGAGGGCGACGACACAAACCTGCCCCGGGTGTTGTTATCGTGGATTTGGTGTCGGAAGGAGGGGGCGACAGAATAGGGCAGGCAGCTTCTTGGGCGCAGGCGGATGTCTGGGTTCTGGCCTCGGCTTCGCATCTTAGAGCGTCGGGATGACAACCTGGTGTCCCTGTACTGCCACAGAGAGGAGAGGGAGCGTGAGAGAGAGGTCGGGCAGCAGAAGAACAAGAGCCACGGCGGTGG
Source organism: Alloteropsis semialata (assembly GCA_004135705.1). Taxonomy (NCBI): domain Eukaryota; kingdom Viridiplantae; phylum Streptophyta; class Magnoliopsida; order Poales; family Poaceae; genus Alloteropsis; species Alloteropsis semialata. Next base: position 107,873 of record QPGU01000511.1, on the reverse strand, counting down.
CGACTTTGCACCTGAACGGATTCTGGCAACGAAATTCCTGTGAACCAGACACCAATGGCGCCAGGGTGTGAGGGCAGTAGCAAAGGGTTGGGGAGGGGCTCGGCCACAGGGGTTTTGGAGGAGGGGAGTGGGCCTCTGGACCAAGAATTGAAGAGGTAGTGGTTTTGCTGCTTCTCACTGCCGTAATGGCATTTACTCACCATAATACTGTGGAGAAGGGAAGGGAGGGGGCGCGGCAGTTTGCGAGGAGGGGATGGGGCGTGGCTCAGGGGGCTGCGGTTTCTTGTGTTCTGGTGACGCAGGGAAAGGGGCGAAGAGGACGGGGCGACAGCGCTACGGCTTTCTCCGTGCGACACAGAGAAGAATGACGGAAAAAAGGGCGAGGTGCCCACGCATTCGGCGCCTCCTGCGCCTGTGCATGAGGAGGAAAGGACAGCCTGGGCTGGGCCAAGAGAGATGGGTCTGAGGGGAAAAAGGTTTGGTTGGGCCCTAGGGAGAAAAGAAAGGGTGGGGAAGAGGGTTAGGGTCAGGCTGGGTTGTTTTAAGGCCTTTAGGCCTGGTTAGACTTGGGTTTTGGTCCAGGGTAGGGTAGAGCCTTTGGGCCGGGGTTTCGAACTAATGGGTCGAGCAGGTAATAAAGAGAGGAGGGAACGGAAAGGTGCCGGGCTAGGTTAGGGTTGGGTTTCCGGGCCCGATTAGGATGGGGTAAGGGACTAAGGGTTTGGGTCTAGGTTTTTGGGTTGGGTTCTAGGTTTAAGAAACTAGGGCTAAGCACACACAAAACACTCATACAATAAAACAATGCACCGACATGAAATGCACACAAACAAGTTTCTATACCTACAATTGATTTTAATTACCAAAAAGCTTTTATATTTACCTAAATTTTGAGAATGCACACACAAAAACTAGCAAATTAATTACTAATTTAGAAAAGAAATTTTTAGGGTGTTACAGAAAATTCATGGAAGAAGAGGCAGCGATGAAGGAAAACCAGAAAGGGGGTGACGATGATGTGAGATAGCTTGGCCAAGTCTTCTATTGAATATAAGTAATCATGTGTAGAGTGGGAAGTGCACTAAAACTGCATGGACACCTTTACTTCTTGCATGAAGGACCATGGCTTTACGATGATGAGAAGGTATGTGAGAAAGTCGAGCTTTATGACTTTAAATGAAGCGCTCTTCGGGAGGCAACCCATTCATTGTGTTTTTGTTTCTTTTAGAGAGAATAAAGAATGGCACGACCTTATGATGATTGACTTGTGGCTAATTAATCTAGGTTTATTTTATTTTTAGACCATCATCATGATCATCATCATTTCCATTTTCCTGCATGGATCGCATTTTGCCATCAACATAATGTTTGCTTCGTTTGCATTTAGTCTTGCATGCTTTGCATATAGTTGGCTTGGTTGTTTCATAAACTGAATGATGTATGCTTTCATATAAGTGTTAATGCTTCATGGGCATTTCCCCTTTGCGATCTTGTGTAAACGTGGTGTTTAAACATGATTGCGGACCCTCATCATATAGTTAAATAAACCTTGCTAGCTATTCATTTTTTTTTCATGCTCGCATTGGTTGGTTTATAAGCTTTGCAATGCGTCTTACTTTTCTTGTGCTATAAAAGAAGTTTTGATCTTGCGATAGACATGGTGTCTTGACCTTGGTTAAATAAGTCTTTTTGGCTATGGAGAAATTCCACAACCTAGCTGTAAACATGGTGTTTAGAACTAGGTGTAAACATTGTCTTTGTTTATATGCTTTCCTCTCATTTGCATACACACTTTGCACCCACGTACACACATTAGGTTTTTATTTTTGTTCTCACTAGACTAATTATGCCACAAGTTAAGAATCTTAGGATATATTGGACTATTGGAAATTACCTCTGCTTCCAACCGTCACCCTAGGGGTAGAATATGCATTTGAAATGTTTTGCAGGCAAGATGAAAATGCTCACGATAAGGAAATTGAAGGATGACTAAAATGACAAGAATGAGAAGAACATGGAATGCTTTGTCTTCTTCTACCATGCCTAGAAAAATGCTAAGCATGGGGAGATCTTGCACCTTCAACTCGGATGTGCAACATAATGCCATAAAAGATAACAAGACCAAGATCATCAACATCTTCGGATTGGTGCACAAAAAGTGATTGTTGTCATCAAAATTTTGCACGACCTTAGAAGTGAAGAACAAGAATATTTTTGGATATTCAGAAGCCCCACGAAGGCTACTTTCCAACGGATCAAGGGGCAAGACAATCAGAGGTTCCTACAAGGGGTTGTGGCCAAATCATCAAACATCGCACGTCCTGACATCAGTTCTGGACAGCACGCATGAAGTAAAATGGGCATAACTCCCTCGTTTGAACTCCGTTTTCAGTGAATGACCACTCGTTGGAAAGGTAATTTCATAAAAGTTTCAATAGAGCTATATTTTGATATATGTTATTTTCTATACAGAGGGGAGAATCCATGAATACGAGGCAGCAAAGACGGCGATGAGAACAAGAAAGATGAGATGATGATGACAACAATGAAGAAGAGGTTGGCAGTGGTTCCATTAAGCATACACGATCAAGTTGAGAAGTTCGGAAGATAAACAAAACCTCTGGAGCATTGGAAAAAATCAAGACACAAGCAAGCTATATTCAATACATGGAGATGTTGTAAGCGAACCACGAAGGACTATAAAAGATGGTAACACCTCCACGAACCTCCTCTTTTCCTATCATAAATGCTTGTACGTATGCCTTCAGCCTTCGACTGGGTGCAACCTTTGTTTTTCTCTCTCGTTAATAACATGGCTACTAGGAGGACAACTTAGAGTTCTTTTAGTTTTTCTTTTCCATAAATAGGCATGACCATGTGCTTATCTCGATGTTTTACGTTGCCTTTGTTTATGGAAAAATGATGAAAGTTGCTGCTTTGTTTTACCTACATGAAGTTGTGCATGCCTTGGCTAATTGCTCTGTATAACATGATCTTAAATTGATTTAATTACTGGCTCTTTTAATTGTGGAGGTCAAATGACTATATTTTGGACCCACATACATTTCATTGCTCTTTGATTTAAGTTTATTGATAACCCGATACATTGTGTTGTTTTCATTAAAACTTCAATCTTATGCTATCTACATTGGTGAATCTCTTGCAAAGTTCTACCTACCAAAGTCTTTATACTTGTATGCTCTTTCATGATGAAACCTTTAGTTTGCAAACTTATATTTTGATGAGTTGGATTAGGATTGATTTCTGTGGTTTCAAGACTAAGAAGCTGGCCATTCCTTTGTGTAACTTTTTCATGCTAGCCCTTTTTGTCCATGCATTGTGAGTTTTCACATTGGAAATTTCACAAACTTCGCTGGGCATCCACCCTAAACCAAAACTATCTTTTTGTGATTACCTCCTTGACCAAAACCCAATTTGAGTATGGAATAAAGTTCTCGATGGAAATTCGGATATTCTGCAAAAAGATTATGGATTTTATACTTACTTCAGCAAACATTTTTCCCTCTCTTTTATGCTCGAGGACGAGCATCGTTCAAGCATGGGGGGAGGAGTCATCGCACCATCTCTAACTAGTGCTGAGTAAGTGTTGACACAGTATTCAGGCCAACACACGAAAGCGCTAGATCGCGCAGTACGTCAACGAGCTGCTCGCAGCCTTCCTGCGTGGACCGGTCAGACCGGTCAGAGGCACCGGTCAGACCGGTTCCTCCAGGAAGAACAGGAGCGAACCCTAAACACGCCTCCCGAAAAGATCCGTCAGGGAGAACGTGCGCAGGGGTGCCCTAGGGTCGGCAGGCCACCTAGGACGCCTTCAAACATCGCGGAGACGCAGGAAGAACAGCAAGTAAGGTTGGAAAAGCTAGGGTTTGAGAGATACAAAAAAGTAAAGGTAAAAGTAGTAAATTTGATAGATTCGATTGGTGTGTCTCAATCGGCCGAATCCCCTTATATTTATAGGGAGGGTAGGTCTTGTCCCGCAAGGAAACCAAGTTACAACTCATTACAACCTCGGAATCCCAAATCTAAGAGTCCTAGTCGGATTACACATAGGTAACCGGTCTGACCGGTCCCCCACACCGGTCAGACCGGTCTGGGCGTGGCCTGTTCCTCGCGCCGTCTTCTATCCTGCCTCATGCGCCGTCTTCTATAATCCTTCTGGTCAAAATGCCAATTTTGGTTGTCAACATATGCCCCCTTGTTTTTTGGTAAAGCTTGCGTACCATAAAACACATCAACACCAAAATTGTCATCTAAGGATGATGTTTTAACAGAATTCACCGGCCTTTATAATTTTCTAAGGGCGACATCCAAATATCGGCCATGTGTCACTTTATGCCTCTTGCCAAACACTTGGATAGTACTTTTTCAAGTACCTCCCGTTTCATGCCTTAGGCAAACGTCCACCTTGCAACGTCTCCACCATATAGGAATTCCCGCCATTGATCTTGAATACTCGATATGGACCTTCCCAACTTGGAGACCACTTGCCGAACTTATTATCTCTAGTACCAAGTGGCAAAATTGTCTTCCATACTAGATCACCAACTTGAAAAGTTTTCTCTTTAACCTTCTTGTTGTATGCTCTAGCAACTCGGATCTTGTCTTTCTCAATTTCCTTAAGAGCTTGTAAACGCTTATCAGTCACTTCATCAATGTTGTCCATCATCAAGTCATAATACTCACCAACCAAAAGCTTATTTTGCCTAGCAAGTCTATAAGCGTCCAGATTTACCTCAATGGGCAAAACGGCCTCTTGACCATAAACAAGCTCAAAAGAAGTGACTTTGGTAGCACCATGTCTAGATATGCGATGAGCCCATAAAGCTTCAGACAAGACTTCATGCCATCTTCGGGGATTTTCCTCTATCTTCTTCTTGATCAATTTAATCAAAGTCTTATTACTAGACTCGGCCTGACCATTGGCCTGAGCATAGTATGGAGATGAATTGAACAATTTGATCTTATACATATCGGCAAAAACTCGCACTTCTTTAGACATAAAAGATGTGCCTTGATCCGTAGTTAAAGTTTGTGGAATACCGAATCTATGAATAATATGCTCAGTAATAAACTCAATTACCTCCTTATGGGTCATATTCTTGAGAGGAACAGCTTCGGTCCATTTAGTGAAGTAATCCGTAGCAACCAACACGAAGCGGTGACCCTTTGAAGAAGAAGGATGTATTTCTCCAATAAAATCCAATCCCCATCCTCGGAAAGGCCATGGTTTAATGATAGGATGAAGTAATGCAGCAGGTACCATCTGAATATTACCAAATTTCTGACATTCTTCACATCCCTTGCAGTAATGAAAACAATCAGCCATCATAGTAGGCCAATAGAAGGCAACTCTTCTAAGTAACCACTTCATCTTAGGAGCCGATTGATGCGTTCCACAAATCTCTTCATGAACTTCACCCATGGCCACTCTAGCTTGATCAGCATCCAAGCATTTAAGCAACAAATCATCGGCGGTGCGATGATATAACTCATCGTCAACCAAAGTATATTTAAAAGCTAAACGCTGAATTTTCCTGTCTGTTCTAGAACTAGGATTGTTCAGATATCTAATAATGGGCGCTCTCCAATCATCCACTTCGGCCTTTTTGTTTTGAGGATCTTCAGAAGCTGAAATTGGATCAGCAGACGGTGGACCAGTCTGACCGGTTCCCGGATCGGTCTGACCGGTCTCTGTATCGAACACTGGACCGGTCTGACCGGTCTGGGAATCGGTCTGACCGGTTCGGCTCTGATCTGCTGTAAGCGTTAGAGCTTCACCATTGGCAATAGCAATCAACGGCCTTTTTCTATGAAAGTATCTCTTCTGGACATCATAGCCGGATGCTTGCTGTGCCAAAGCATTAGCTCTAGGATTCTCATATCTTGGAACATGATATATGGTGAATTCATCAAAACATGGTATAATATCAAGGCACTTGTCAAGATAAATATTCAATGAACTTTCTAAACATTGACACACCTTAGATACTTGCTGTACAACTAATAATGAATCACCAAAAGCTTCAACATGTTTTACTCCCATATCATGCAAAATCTCTAATCCAAATAATAAAGCTTCATATTTGGCTTGATTATTTGTGCACTCAATTTCTAATCGGCTAAGAGCTTCAAAAAAAGCTCCATTAGGAGAAACAAGAATGATTCCAATGCCACATCTGTTCTTGCAAACCGATCCATCAAAATGCAATTTCCATGGAGTAAAAGTCATGTAATCAATCTCTAAATCATGCTCATCATTAATCCGATGTTCAACAATAAAATCAGCTACAATTTGGCCTTTCATGGATTTCAAAGGTTCACAAGCCAAATCAAATTCAATACGTGCATATGCCCACTTACCGATCCTTCCACTCAAAATCGGCCTATGCAACATATACTTAATAACATCGGCTTGACATGCCACAATGCAAGTACTAGACAACAAATAATGCCTCAATTTTGTACAAGCATAATATAAAAACAAGCACAATTTTTCAATAGGTTTATACCTTGCTTCCGCATCCAAAAGCCGCTGACTCAAATAGGTAATAATATGCTCTTTGCCATTTGTTTCTTGAGTCAAAACAGCCCCAATAACATTATCTTCAGCCAAAATATAAAGCCTAAATGGCACCCCATTCTTAGGCGCTTTAAGCACAGGCGGTGAAGATAAGTATTTCTTGATTTCTTCAAAGGTCTCTTGCTGCTTTGTCCCCCAAGTGAAATCGGCTTCATTCTTTAACCGAAGTATATGAGTAAAAGCACTAACTTTCCCGGACAAGTTAGAAATAAACCGCCTTAAGTAATTAACTTTGCCCAAGAATTTCTGTAAATCATGCTTGCAGGGAGGCGCTTCAAGCTTATCAATAGCTTTTATTTTCTTAGGATCTATCTCTATGCCCCTTTCATGAACCATGAAGCCTAAGAATCTTCTAGCCGATACAGCAATTCAATGGGTTCATCTTTAAACCATACTGACGTATCCTTTCAAAAGCAAGACGCAGATCAGCCAAGTGAGAATTTAATCCAGCCGATTTGACAACAATATCATCAATATAGACTTCTAGGATAACACCAAGCAAGTCATGAAAAATCAAATTCATTGCTCTTTGATAAGTTGAGCCGGCATTCTTTAAACCAAAAGTCATCACAACCCATTCAAATAAACCAACATAGCCAGGACATTTAAGGACATTTTGTATACGTCTTCCTCGGCCATAAAGATTTGATTATATCCCGCATTGCCATTAAGAAAGCTAATAACCTTATGTCCAGAAGCATCATTAATAAGCATATCGGCTATAGGCATAGGATATTCATCTTTGGGAGTTGCTCTATTAAGATATCTAAAATCAATGCACACTCTAATCTTATTAGAACCTTTCTTCTCAACAGGCACAATATTAGAGATCCATTCAGTATAATGACACGGCCGAATAAACTTAGCTTCAAGCAAACGATTAACCTCTTCTTTTATTCTATCATAAAATAGAGGATTAAATCGTCTATTGCCTTGTTTATATGGCCTAAAACCGGGTTTAATTGGCAACCGATGTTCAACTAACTCACGGCTTAAACCAGGCCTCTCATGATACTCCCAAGCAAAACAATCAGAATATTCTTTCAATAACTCGATTAATTCAATTTTATAATCGGCTTTCAAATTTTGATTTACAAAAGTCGGCCTTGGTACAGAACATCACCTATATCTATCTTTTCTAAAGGATCAGCCGACGTAAATCCTTGTCCTAACTTCTCTACTTCTTCAAAATCATTAATAGCTTCACATGCATCATTCATATTTGACCGATAAAGCTCCACCCTTTCCTTCAGCCATTTCTCGCTTGCATCCATCTACTCTTCATTATCTGAATCAATCGATCTTTGAACCAGCCTTAGAGCAGCGGACAGAAAACCATCCTTAGTACAAGCAAGAAACTCAAAGTCCAAAATATCAATTCCGGTCAAGCACTTGACATTATCATGAGTTCCCAATATGGATGCATCGGCCATAGAAACACATGCCGAAGAATCCGCATGAACCACTTCAACTTCGTCACCAACCCATTGAATCAAGCATTGATGCAAGGTAGAAGGCACGCATCGATTTGCATGAATCCAATCACGCCCCAAGATCACACTAAAGTTACCTTATACCTCCGTGACGAAGAAAGCAGTTGCTAGCGTCTTGCTCCCAACGGTGAGCTCCAATGATGCAACTCCCTTGGTGCTCATTGGTTCTCCTCCTCCAACGCCACTGATTGTCATGCTTGTCTTGATAAGTTCGCTGTCCAAACCTCTCAATTTCTTGTACAAGGTATACGGCATGAGGTTCACAATAGCGCCACCATCAACAAGCATCCTAGAAATCGGCTTTCCCTTAATATGACCCTTCACATAAAGAGCCTTTAGATGGTTATCCAATTCTAAGGGCCTCTGAAACACGGCATTCTTGGGAGCAAAATCAACTTGAGCCACCCTCTCATCATCTCCGATAAAACAATAATCGACGTTCATGTAGATAACATTAACCTCCATGTCTGTTCTGCTGGGTGAAGGCTCAAAGTCAACAGCTTCATCATCATCGCCCATCTGAACATCAGAAACAACAGCAGGCGGAATCGAAACTTTAGCCGAAGAAGAAAATGCATCAGCTACCGACTCTCCAGGTGACACCAGTCTGACCGGTTCCAATTGCTGGAACTGGAACAGGGGGCGACCGGTCTGACTGGTCAGGGACACCGGTCTGACCAGTTGCGGCTAGATCAGCCGAGTTTGCTGCAGATGGCTCGGCCTTTTTTGGTTCTTCAGCTTGAACGTCTTGAACACCAGAACCATCCTTGGAACTCTGACCAGATGGCGGAATCATCGGCTTAGCCTCATTGAACCACTCCTCCCTCTTCTTTGCCGATTCTTCCTCTCTTTGCTTCTGAGTACACAGCCGCTACAATCTCCTCTTCTGAGAATGAGACAAACCAGGAGGACACCACCTTGGCTACGTGTACTGAGGCAATGGAACCTTTTTTACGGCCAAAGTACCAATAACATTAGGTGCATCGGCCATTGATGGATTAACAGCCATAGAGCCAATTTGAATTACACTTTTCACAACTGGCTTTGGAACAACAGGTGCAGGCTCTTCCTTCTTCTGAATAAGACGATATTCTTGTTTAGCCGGCTCCTTGCCTGGCCTTCTCTGGAAATCGGTCTGACCGACCTCAGTAACCGGTCTGACCGGTCCAGGCTGCTGAGGTACAAATGCCGGCCTCTGCTGAGGACTGGTCGGACCGGTTACCGACGCCGGTCTGACCGGTTGATGCGGCACAAGCTGGTTGGCGGCATCTGACCCTCCATGGCCGGTCTGACCGGTCACGGTGACCGGTCTGACCGGTTGGTGTTGGCCAGATTGGTTGGCCGACACCTGTCCCTGCAACTGTTGGCCAAACCTTTCAAAAAGTTGTAAGGTACTGGGCCTTGTGAAAATACGTTTTGTACTGATGGGGGTACAGAATATCCATAGTTTGGATTTTGCGGGGTAAAATTCACAACTTCATTGTTAATTTGGCCATGATTAACCGAATTAGGCAAATTTGCAAACGGCTGAGGCGCAGCAGGCCGAGTAAACATTAGGTTGGATGGTGTAATAGATTAGCCTTCAAAATAATTCAACGGCATGCCATATGTAGGTTGCTGTATGGGCTTTGCTACTGATGTTTTAAAATCAGGCACAATAGGAATTTTAGGAATCAAAAGACTAGGATCGGCGGCAGGTTGTTCAGCCATGGGTTGTTTGCCTTCTGATTCTAAACACTTGTTATGCATCCAATTAACCAATTTGACATTGTTCTCAGCCATCTTATCCTCCATGTACTTAAGAAAAACTTCGTGAGCGTTTTCATCAGGTTGTACCTTAGGAGGTGCCACTGAAGATGTAGCAGTTGGATCTACTTCCTTGATCTTGGTGACCACACCCTTGCGGTCCTTCTTGAAGTGCGACAGGTAGTAGATGCGTTCTTCTTCAAGTACTCCTCAAGCCCTTGGCGATCTTCAGCAGAAAGTTCATCGTCCTTGATGACGATGATATTCTCGAGATCAAACTCGGTGTTGGAACCCATCTGACTAGAATTAGATAAATCAGCTGCACGAACCATATCTCCAATTCCCCAGCGGAGTCGCCAAAAGTATGTTGACGCAGAATTCAGGCCAACACACGAAAGCGGTAGATCGTGCAGTACGTCAACGAGCTGCTCGCAGCCTTCCTACATGCACCGGTCAGATCGGTCAGAGGCACCGGTCAGACCGGTTCCTCCACGAAGAACAGGAGAGAACCCTAAACATGCCTCCCGGAAAGATCCGTCAGGGAGAACGTGCGCAGGGGTGCCCTAGGGTCGGCAGGCCACCTAGGACGCCTTCAAACGTCGCGGAGACACAGGAAGAACAGCAAGTAAGGTTGGAAAAGCTAGGGTTTGAGAGATACGAAAAAGTAAAGGTAAAAGTAGTAAATTTGATAGATTCGATTGGCGTGTCTCAATCGGCCAAATCCCCTTATATTTATAGGGAGGGTAGGTCTTGTCCCACAAGAAAACCAAGTTACAACTCATTACAACCTCGGAATCCCCAATCTAAGAGTCCTAGTCGGATTACACATAGGTAACCGATCTGACCGGTCTCCCACACTGGTCAGACCGGTTTGGGTGTGGCCTGTTCCTCGCGCCGTCTTCTATCCTGCCTCAAGCGCCATCTTCTGTAATCCTTCTGGTCAAAATGCCAATTTTGGTTGTCAACAGTAAGTATTATGTTGCAAAAGTTCTGAGGAGCAAAAAGAAAAAATGATGATGTTGAGAAAAAGAGAAAGGAAAAAAGAGAAAAAGAGAAGACAGAAAAAAAGGAGAAAAAGAGGATAAAAAATAATAAAGATGCTCATCGGTTCTTTTTGCTTCATAAATTCCGAAGTGCCTTGAAGATAAATCCGTACTCAAATCTTCCAACCTTGTGCAATCCGATAACAAGAACTTCATTTGTGTCTCGGGATCACCCTTTGCCACTTGCACATGTCCACCTATCTAAATGTGTGTGTTTCATCCCTCTCTCTCCAACATTTATTTTCCATGGCTTTTTTGACGAGTCTTGGTAATTCCAATAGACCTTTCTCTTAGTTTGACAATATTTCGAATATAATGTTTTGCTAGGATTGTTTTTACCTACCAAGCTCCACAAAAGCCTTCCACTTTCATACATGAGTAGGATAGGTTAAGAATAATCTAATATAGGCTTGAGTGACATGACGAGATGAGTGTTTCCATGAGCTTTTGCAAGAGAATCTTACTTGTGTTGGATATGCATCTTTTTGAAAATTCTTCACGATGGAACAAGGTAACGGTTTGAAGTTCACTTAAGTTTAAGAGTATTGCATTTATTTACTATTGTGGCTTGTTCTTTATTGCTAGTCTATCTCCCATAATAAAAAAAAGTCGGTCACAACTTGAACTTTAAAACTAAATTCTTGAGAGCAATATGTCATGTTATGTATGACTAAATGCAAGGATGACATTGGAAGGCAACGCTGATTTCCCTTTAAGAAAGAATTGACTTACTCGAGGATGAGCAAGGTTTAAGCATGGAGGGATTGTTGACGGTCGTTAGTGGTACACTTTTTTATAGAACCCGCTAGGGTTTGTTCCTGATCCTTCGATGAGAGTCGGGGATAATTTCGATTTGGGGTGGATTCGACGTTGGCTGTCCGACTACAACGACCACAAGGGGCTGCGCCTTAGCAACAGGTACACCATCTCCGATTGTGATGTTCTTGCCGTGCCAAGAACACCGCTGCTCCTGCTAGCAATCGAGAACAAGCAAGAACAAGATGAACAAGCAAATAACTCACGGATTGATAACCAAATGGCGAATCTGGTACACAAGTTGGGGTCTTGAATCAAGCAAATCGGGTGGTCTGATCGACACACGTGTTTACAAACTGGTTGCAAGAAACTAACTCAGATCTAAAACAAAACCCAAAAACGTTCTTGGCTGCTGCTGGTGGTATTTGTAAGTGGGAGAGCAGCCAAGGAGGTGTTGGGGTCGAAACCCTAGCTTAGGAGGCGCCCCCTCATGGGCTCAACTGGATACAAAAGGCCCAAGGCCCAAAACTGAGGTTCTGCGCAGACTGGAGGTCCGGACATTGTTTTGCAGATTGTGAGCGTTCCAGGATGAATCTGATGATGGGGTTAGATCCATATGAAACTAGACTTCATGAGCTTTCCAATGAGTACTCATATGCCTCAAACAACATCCGGAGTCGAGAAATATTGCCAAATCAATTTGATGTTGCCTGGCTGTACGAACTTGAAGTCTGAACTTGGTGTCCAATCTTGTGCTTCCTTGTTGTGTAATCTTGATGTCCAAACTGATTGGTTGACCCATTAGCTTCCTCTCCATCATTCCTAATAACAATAAAATCATCACAATGATTTAGTAGCATCCAATTCTGAGATGAAGGTTTATGGACAGCGAGGAACGAGTTTACCTGATAATTTAGCTCTCGTGCACGGGCTCTTGTCATTGGTCCTTGCTGCGTAGTAGGCATGGTTGTATCGTTGGAAGGGATGTCCTCATCATCCTCCCCTTCTTGCATTTGAGTCGTCCTCGACTCAAGTTCATCTTCCTCGCCCAAATATGGTTTCAAATCTGCAATGTTAAATGTGGGGCTGACCCCAAAATCTGCAGGCAACTCAAGTTTGTATGCATTATCATTGATCTTAGCTACAACTTTAAAAGGACCATCAGCTCTCGGAAGCAACTTTGACTTCCTCAAATCGGGAAACCGATCCTTTCTCAAGTGCAGCCAAACCAAATCACCTGGTTCAAAAGTGACATGCTTCTTTCCTATGCTACCAGCAAGTTTATATTTAGCATTCATGTTCTCTATGTTCTCTTTTGTGGTCTCATGCATTTTTACCATCAACTCAGCACGTTGTTTAGCATCAAAATTCAATCTCTCAGAAGTTGGTAGAGGCAGCAGATCAATAGGGGCACGAGGCACAAAACCATAAACAATCTCAAAAGGGCTCTTTTTAGTAGTAGAGTGTTGTGAACGATTGTAAGCAAACTCAACATGAGGCAAACATTCTTCCCACATTTTTATGTTCTTTTTCAAAATAGCCCTAAGCATGGTAGATAAAGTTCTATTCACAACCTTAGTTTGTCCATCAGTTTGGGGATGACAAGTAGTGGAAAATAGCAGCTTAGTACCCAATTTAGCCCACAAAGTTCTCCAAAAATGACTAAGAAATTTTGCATCACGATCTGAAACAATTGTGTTTGGCACACCGTGCAAACGAACAATTTCACGAAAGAACAAATCAGCAACATGAGTAGCATCATCGGTCTTATGACATGGTATGAAATGTGCCATCTTAGAAAATCTATCCACAACCACAAAGACACTATCCCTCCCCTTCTTTGTTCTAGGCAGTCCTAAAACAAAGTCCATTGAAATATCCTCCCATGGTGCATTAGGAACAGGTAAAGGCATGTACAAACCGTGAGGATTAAGGCGTGACTTAGCTTTTTGGCATGTTGTGCAGCGAGCAACGAATCTCTCCACGTCCCTCCGCATCTTGGGCCAAAAGAAATGATCAGCAAGGATGTCTTCTGTCTTCTTCACACCAAAGTGTCCCATCAGCCCTCCCCCATGCGCTTCCTGCAACAATAACATACGCACAGAGCGCTGGAATGCATAGCTTGTTAGCTCGAAAGACAAACCCGTCATTGAGGACGAATTTGTTCCATGTTTTTCCCTCCTTGCAATTCAGCAACACATCTTTATAATCACCATCATGGGCATATTGCTCTTTTATTGTTTCCAAGCCAAAAATTTTGAAATCAAGTTGTGAAAGCATGGTATAACGTCTAGACAAAGCATCAGCAATTACATTTCCCTCCCTTTCTTGTGTTTGATGACATAAGGGAAAGACTCAATGAATTCAACCCAGCGAGCATGCCTACGGTTCAGTTTTGCTTGACTTCGAATATGTTTCAATGATTCATGATCAGAATGTATAACAAACTCTTTGGGCCATAAATAATGCTGCCATGTTTCCAAAGTCCGAACTAGAGCGAGCAATTCTTTATCATAAGTAGAANAACGAATCTCTCCACGTCCCTCCGCATCTTGGGCCAAAAGAAATGATCAGCAAGGATGTCTTCTGTCTTCTTCACACCAAAGTGTCCCATCAGCCCTCCCCCATGCGCTTCCTGCAACAATAACATACGCACAGAGCTAGCTGGAATGCATAGCTTGTTAGCTCAAAAGACAAACCCGTCATTGAGGACGAATTTGTTCCATGTTTTTCCCTCCTTGCAATTCAGCAACACATCTTTATAATCACCATCATGGGCATATTGCTCTTTTATTGTTTCCAAGCCAAAAATTTTGAAATCAAGTTGTGAAAGCATGGTATAACGTCTAGACAAAGCATCAGCAATTACATTTTCCCTCCCTTTCTTGTGTTTGATGACATAAGGGAAAGACTCAATGAATTCAACCCAGCGAGCATGCCTACGGTTCAGTTTTGCTTGACTTCGAATATGTTTCAATGATTCATGATCAGAATGTATAACAAACTCTTTGGGCCATAAATAATGCTGCCATGTTTCCAAAGTCCGAACTAGAGTGAGCAATTCTTTATCATAAGTAGAATAGTTCAAACTAGGCCAACTCAATTTCTTACTGAAGTATGCTATAGGTTTTCCCTCTTGTAACAAAACACCTCCCAATCCAATTCCACTAGCATCACATTCAAGTTCAAAAGTTTTAGTGAAATCAGGAAGTTGGAGCAAAGGGGCACAGGTTAACTTATCTTTCAATGTGTTGAAAGCACTCTTGTGTGCTGCAGCCCAAGTAAATGTAACGCCCTTCTTGGTGAGTTCGTGCAATGGGGCTGCAATGGTGCTGAAATCCTTCACAAAACGGCGATAGAATCCAGCAAGCCCGAGAAAGCTTCTCACTTGTGTGACCGTTGTGGGAACCGGCCAGCCATGTATTGCTTCAACCTTGGCTTGATCAACTTCAATTCCCTGCGGGGTCACAACATAGCCAAGAAAAGAGACTCGATCTGTACAAAAGGTGCACTTCTCAAGGTTACCAAACAAACGTGCATCTCGTAGAGCATTAAAAACAGCACGCAAATGATCAAGATGTTCCTCAAGTGATCTACTGTATATCAAGATGTCATCAAAATATACCACAACAAATCTGCCAATGAAAGTGCGTAAAACTTCATTCATTAATCTCATGAAAGTGCTGGGCACATTAGTGAGACCAAAAGGCATGACTAACCACTCATATAGACCGAATTTAGTTTTAAATGCTGTTTTCCATTCATCTCCTAGCTTCATGCGAATCTGGTGGTAACCACTACGTAAATCAATTTTTGAGAACACAATTGAGCCACTCAGTTCATCAAGCATATCATCTAGCCTAGGGATAGGATGACGATATCTGATTGTAATGTTATTAATCGCTCGGCAATCTACACACATGCGCCAAGATCCATCTTTCTTAGGAACTAAAAGGACAGGAACAGCGCAGGGGCTCAGAGACTCACGCACATAACCTTTGTCGAGCAATTCTTGCACTTGGCGTTGAATCTCTTTAGTTTCTTCGGGATTGGTCCTGTATGGCGCACGGTTGGGCAAGGAGACCCTGGGAATAAGGTCAATCTGGTGCTCAATCCCACGGATTGGTGGCAGCCCCGGTGGCACCTTCTTTGGAAAAATGTCCGCATACTCCTGCAAAAGGTTAGTGACTGCAGGAGGCAAAGAAGAAGGTATCTCCTCAAGTGAAAACAAAGTTTGTTTGCAAATAAAAGCATAGCAAACAGCAGTACTAGCATCAATCTCATCCAAGTCAGATTTGGTTGCAATGAAACATGACCCTTTCAGCTTAATCTCATTTTTGTTATTGTGGCCAGATTTGGTGTTCTTTTTTTGTGCTTTTCAAGTTCATTTGCCACAATCTGATTTTCACTCTTAGCATGCTCCTGATTCTTTACTTTACTAGCTCTAACAAGTTCATCTTTCAAAATAGCTTCAGGAGACATTGGGTGCAAAACAAGTTTCTTGTCATTATGCATAAAAGAGTATTGATTTGTTCTACCATGATGCAAAAAATCAATGTCAAACTGCCATGGTCTACCTAACAACATAGAGCATGCTTGCATGGGTACAACATCGCATTCAATAGAATCATGATAAGAACCAATAGCAAAATTAACTCTCACCAACCGTGTTACCTTCACCTTACCGCTACTGTTTAGCCATTGAATGTAGTAAGGTTGCGGATGTGGCTGGGTGCACAATGCAAGCTTCTCCACCATTTCAGCACTTGCCAAGTTGTTGCAGCTCCCTCCATCAATGATGACTCGGCAAGAACGCTCCTTGATCACACACTTGGTTTGAAACAAATTATGGCGCTGATTTTGTTTAGCCTTCTCCATTTGTGCACTCAACACTCGCTGTACTACGAGGCTCTCATAGTGTTCAGCATGTTCCGTTCCAATGTGCTCCTCATTTTTGTTGTGCTCCTCATCGTCCCCTACATTGTTAGCAGCAAGCAAGGCATATGTTTCTTCATCTTCACTAGCAGAGGAATACTCACCATCAGGACGCACAACTAGCACACGTGCGCTTGGGCAGTCCTTGCGCACATGACCGTAACCTTTGCAGCGGAGGCATTGAATGTCTCTTGTTCGCCCCGAAGATGCAATTGAGGATGAACTCTTGGTTGGTGCAGCAGCTGCCCCCTTTGTTGTTTCGAGAGGGTATGGTGAGGAATTTGTTGTCGAAGGTCGTGGTTTGCTGCTTGATGAAGATGGGGCAGCGGCTCGGTACAGTTGGGCAGCGGGGTTGGATGGCGTCCAAGTGGTAGCACGACCTACAGAAATGTTAGTTCTCGTGCTAGCTCTTCGTCCCTGTACTTCCCTTTCAGCTTTACAAGCAAGATGAAACAAACGAGAGATCGAATTGTAGTCTTTGTAAGCCAAAATATCCTGAATTTCCCGATTTAGCCCACCCATGAACCTAGCCATAGCTGCATCCTCATTTTCTACCAAACCACAACGAAGCATCCCTGTTTGCAACTCTTGATAGTACTCTTCTACAGATTTGTTTCCCTGTCTCAAAAGTTGAAGCTTATGCAAAAGATCACGTGCATAATAAGAGGGAACAAATCTAGCTCGCATAACTCTTTTCATAGCATCCCAAGTTTGTGGAATGTTGTTTGGATGGCTGTGCACATATTCACTCCACCAAATAGAAGCAAAGTCAGTAAACTCACTAGTAGCAGCCCTAACACGTTTGTTTTCAGGAAAATCATGACAAGCAAATTTTTGATCAACAGCTAGCTCCCAAGTAAGATATGCATTGGGGTCATATTTTCCATCAAAAGAGGGCATGCTGAATTTAATCTTCCCCAAAGAATCATCATTGTCGCGTACCTCACGTCGTGGTTGACGAGCACGTCCACCATGTCGACGGCGGCGCTGCTGCTGGCTGTGCTGGCCATTTACCTCCCCATCAAGCTCTATGTCAGCTGAATATTCTTCCTCATCTTGCCCAGCAATGCTGCCCTCAGTGTTGTTGTTGTTGTTGCGCCGTCACGTACCATCACGACCCTCCTGGTCCATCCTGTCCAAACGCTCCAAAATACCTACAAGAGAGGTGTTAAGAGCCCCAAGCGTGTTCTCCATTGAGGTCAGCTTGGTGTTAGTGTCGATCTGCGTGGCCTCCAATTGGCCAAGGCATTCGTTGGTGACTCGAACATCCTCATCAAGGTGTTCAGCATGCACCCTCACTTGGCGTTCAAAGTATTGAATGATGCCCCTTGTTCAAGGTGAATGAGCGCGTCCATCATTCTCATTTCCTGCCATGGTTAGCTTGTAGCAAGAAGATCAAGAGAGAAAAAAAATGTCCTATCAACTCATTGAACTAGGTGGCAGCAAACTCCATTCTCTCAATCTTGTGCCATCAAGTTCTTAAATGTTCTTACCACGCTAGGAAGTTGGTGTTGGCAGCCAGCAAGAACAGCACAAAACGTTACACAAGCACAGCCCGGTGTCGTTGTAGATAATTTGTGGAGCTATAGGTGGCTGCAAGAAAAGTCAAGGAACAGCTAGAACCACGTTAGCCAAAGCGAGTTGAATAAATGTTCATAATGGTACCGTGCTGGTCCTAGGCTAAACCTTGTTAGAGACGTGAGCCTAGACACAAACGTAGTCACCAAACAGCGGCAAACAAGGCATACAAATAGAGCACTGCAGCAACAAGAACTCTTTCTCTTTCTTTCTTCTTTTCCTTCTTGTTTCTTCCTTTGCTTTTTTTCTCTTCTTCACTTTTTTTTATTCTTTTCAGGGCCTCACAAGTTATGTTTGGCACAAACAAACAAAACAATTACTTCACACAGCCCTCCTTGCTTTTAGATGCACAAATTACATAGCAGATATGCGGAAATCTCCAGAGCGATTACAAAGCGATCAGAAAGAATTTGGTGGCAAGGTTATTTTTCCCTGGAAGAGCACAAAGTAAGCTTTCCAGAATGTATCTAAACACTTGAATTGGAGATTGGATGCAAGAAATAGAGCAGATTTCTTCCTGTGCAGATCTGGAAGTGGGGGTGGCGAAAATTAGTGGAAAAATGCAGCGGCGTGAAAGGGGGGAAGTGGCAGCAAATCTAATGGTGACAAAAACGTGACAAGAACTCAAAACTCTAATGGATTAGATCCTAAGAACCAGCACATGACACCACGATGCAACCACAAACTCAACGAGCCAAGAACTAGGTAGAACAGCAAGGCTCAAACTAGTTTTGGGATTTTGGATCTAGCCTATTTTTGTTTGGTATTTTTGGACTGTAGGTAAAGTAAAGAATGAGTAGATACTCTCACCGATTAACCTTGCTTTGATTACCACATGATAGAACCCGCTAGGGTTTGTTCCTGATCCTTCGATGAGAGTTGGGGATAACTTCGAATTGGGGTGGATTCGACGTTGGCTGTCCGACTACAACGACCACAAGGGGCTGCGCCTTAGCAACAGGTACACCGTCTCCGATTGTGATGTTCTTGCCGTGCCAAGAACACCGCTGCTCCTGCTAGCAATCGAGAACAAGCAAGAACAAGATGAACAAGCAAATAACTCACGGATTGATAACCAAATGGCGAATCTGGTACACAAGTTGGGGTCTTGAATCAAGCAAATCGGGTGGTCTGATCGACACACGCGTTTACAAACTGGTTGCAAGAAGCTAACTCAGATCTAAAACAAAACCCAAAAACGTTCTTGGCTGCTGCTGGTGGTATTTGTAAGTGGGAGAGCAGCCAAGGAGGTGTTGGGGTCGAAACCCTAGCTTAGGAGGCGCCCCCTCATGGGCTCAACTGGATACAAAAGGCCCAAGGCCCAAAACTGAGGTTCTGCGCAGACTGGAGGTCCGGACATTGTTTTGCAGATTGTGAGCGTTCCAGGACGAATCTGATGATGGGGTTAGATCCATATGAAACTAGACTTCATGAGCTTTCCAATGAGTACTCATATGCCTCAAACAACATCCGGAGTCGAGAAATATTGCCAAATCAATTTGATGTTGCCTGGCTGTACGAACTTGAAGTCTGAACTTGGTGTCCGATCTTGTGCTTCCTTGTTGTGTAATCTTGATGTCCAAACTGATTGGTTGACCCATTAACTTCCTCTCCATCATTCCTAATAACAATAAAATCATCACAATGATTTAGTAGCATCCAATTCTGAGATGAAGGTTTATGGACAGCGAGGAACGAGTTTACCTGATAATTTAGCTCTCGTGCACGGGCTCTTGTCATTGGTCCTTGCTGCGTAGTAGGCATGGTTGTATCGTTGGAAGGGATGTCCTCATCAGGATCGGTCTGACCGGTCTCTGGACCGGTCTGACCGGTCTGCGCAGCGGTCTGACCGGTCTGGTCCTGACTTGCTGTAAGCGTTAGAGCTTCACCAATGACAGTAGCAATCAACGGCCTTTTTCTATGAAAATGTCTCTTCTGGATATTATAGCCGGATGCTTGCTGTGCCAAAGTATTAGCTCTAGGATTTCACACCTTGGTACATGATATATAGTGAACTCATCAAAATATGATATAACATCAAGGCACTTGTCAAGATAAACATTCAATGAACCTTCCAAGCATTGACACACCTTGGACACTTGCTGTACAACTAGCAATGAGTCACCAAAAGCTTCAACATGTTTTACTCCCATGTCATGCAAATTCTCTAGTCCGAATAATAGAGCTTCATATTCGGCTTGATTGTTTGTGCACTCATCTTCTAATCGGCTAAGAGCTTCAAAAACAGCTCCATTAGGAGAAACAAGAACTATTCCAATGCCACATACGTTCTTGCAAACCGATCCATCAAAATGCAATTTCCATGGAGTAAAAGTCATGTAATCAACCTTTAAATTATGCTCATCATTAATCTGATGTTCTACAATAAAATCAGCTACAATTTGGCCTTTCATGGATTTCAAAGGTTCACAAGCCAAATCATATTCAATAAGAGCATATGCCCACTTACCGATCCTTCCACTCAAAATCGGTCTATGCAACATATACTTAATAACATCGGCTTGACATGCCACAATGCAAGTACTAGACAACAAATAATACCTCAATTTTTTACAAGCATAATATAAAGACAAGCATAATTTCTCAATAGGTTTATACCTTGTTTCCGCATCCAAAAGCCGTCGACTCAAATAAGTAATAATATGCTCCTTGCCATTTGTTTCTTGAGTCAAAACAGCCCCAATTACATTATCTTCGGCTGCAATATAAAGCCTAAATGGCACCCCATTCTTAGGCGCTTTGAGCACAGGCGGCGAAGACAAATATCTCTTGATTTCTTCAAAGGCCTCTTGCTGCTTTGCCCCCCAAGTGAAATCGGCTTCATTCTTTAACCGAAGTATAGGAGTAAAAGCACTAACTTTCCTGGATAAGTTAGAAATAAACCGCCTCAAGTAATTAACTTTTCCCAAGAATTTCTGTAAATCATGCTTGCAAATAGGCGCTTCAAGCTTTTCAATAGCTTTTATTTTCTTAGGATCTATCTCTATGCCTCTTTCATGAACCATAAAGCCTAAAAATCTTCCAGCCGATACACCAAAAGCGCATTTCAATAGGTTCATCTGCAAACCATACCGATGCATTCTTTCAAAAGCAAGATGCAAATCAGCCAAGTGAGAACTTAATCCAGCCGATTTGACAACAATATCATCAATATAGACTTCTAGAATAACACCAAGTAAGTCATGAAAAATCAAATTCATCGCTCTTTGATAAGTTGCACCGGCATTCTTTAAACCAAAAGTCATCACAACCCATTCAAACAAACCAACAAAGTCAGGACATTTAAAGGCCGTTTTGTATACGTCTTCCTCGGCCATAAAAATTTGATTATATCCCGCATTGCCATCAAGAAAGCTTATAACCTTATGACCAGAAGCATCATCAATAAGCATATCGGCTATAGGCATAGGATATTCATCTTTAGGAGTTGCTCTATTAAGATCTCTAAAATCGATGCAAACTTTAATTTTATTAGAACCCTTCTTCTCAACAGGCACAATATTAGAGATCCATTCAGCATAGCGACATGGCTGAATAAACTTAGCTTCAAGCAAACGATTAACCTCTTCTTTTATTCGATCATAGAATAGAGGATTAAATCGTCTATTGCCTTGTTTCTATGGCCTAAAACCGGGTTTAATTGGCAACCGATGTTCAACTAACTCGCAACTTAAACCAGACATCTCATGATACTCCCAAGCAAAGCAATCAGAATACTCTTTCAACAACTCGATTAATTCAGCTTTATAATCGGCTTTCAATTTTTGATTTACAAAAGTCGGCCTTGGTACAGAACCATCACCTATGTCTACCTTTTCTAAAGGATCAGCCGACGTATATCCTTGTCCTAACTTCTCTACTTCTTCAAAATTATTAATGGCTTCACATGCATCGTTCATGTTTGACCGATAATGCTCCACCCTTTCCTTCAACCACTTCCCGCTTGCATCCATCTACTCTTCATTGTCTGAATCAACCGATCTTTGAACCGGCCTTAGAACAGCGGACACAAAGCCATCCTTAGTACAAGCAAGGAACTCAAAGTCCGAAATATCAATTTCGGTCAAGCACTTGACATTATCATGAGTCCTCAATATCGATGCATCGGCCATAGCAACACATGCCGAAGAATCCGCAAGAACCACCTCAACTTCGTTACCAACCCATTGAATTAAGCATTGATGCAAGGTAGAAGGCACACATTGATTTGCATGAATCCAATCGCGCCCCAAGATCACGCTAAAGTTACCTTGCACCTCCATGACGAAGAAAGCGGTCGCCAACGTCTTGCTCCCAACAGTGAGCTCCAATGATGCAACTCCCTTGGCACTCATCGGTTCTCCTCCTCCAACGCCGCTGATCGTCATGCAAGTCTTGATGAGCTCGCTGTCCAAGCCTCCCAATTTCTTGTACAAGGAATATGGCATGAGATTCACAATAGCACCACCATCAACAAGCATCCTAGAAATCGGCCTCCCTTTAATGTGACCCTTCACATAAAGAGCTTTCAGATGGTTGTCCGATTTAAGGGCTTCTGAAACACAGCATTCTTGGGAGCAAAATCAACTTGAGCCACACTCTCATCATCTCCGACAAAGCAATAGTCGGCGTTCATATAAATAACATTAATCTCCATGTCCGTTCTGCTAGGCGAAGGCTCAAAGTCAACAGTTTCATCATCATTGCCCATTTGAACATCTGAAATAGCAGTGAGCGGAACCGAGACTTTAGTCGAAGAAGAAAATGCATCGGCTACAGAATCTCCAGGCGAGACCGGTCTGACCGGTTCCTCCGGACCGGTCTGACCGGTTCCAGTTGCCGGAACTGGAACAAGAATGAACCGGTCTGACCGGTCTGGGACACCGGTCTGACCGGTCTCGGCCATGTTAGCCGAGTCCGCTGCGGTCGGCTCAACCTTTTCAGGTATTTCAGCCTGACCATCTGGGATATCAGAGCCATCCTTGGAACCTTGACCAGACGGCGGAATTATCGGCTTAACCTCATTGAACCACTCCTCCCTCTTCTTTGCCGATTCTTCCTCTCTTTGCTTCTGAGTACGTAACCGCTGCAATCTCCTCTTCTGAAAATGAGATAAGCCAGGAGGACACCACCTCGGCTGCGTATACTGAGCTAGCGGCGTATTTTTCACGACCGAAGTGCCAATAACATTGGGTCCATCGGCCATTGATGGATTAACTGCCATAGAGCCAATTTGAATCATACTCTTCACAATTGGCTTTGGAATAACAGGTGCAGGCTCTTCTTTCCTCTGAATAGGGCGATACTCCTGTCTAGCTGGCTCTTTGCCTGACCTGCGCTGGAAACCGGTCTGACCGGTCAGAGGAACCGGTCTGACCGGTCTGTGCTGCTGAGGCACAACCACCGGTTTTTGCTGAAAGTTTGTTGGCCTAGACTGTGAAGTAGGCATTCTGGTGTGCACAGGAGCCTCAGGCCGTGGTTGATTTGGTGCAGGACAGTAAGGCACGTACATTATACCATCTCTCCAAATAGGCTTAAGAGATGTGCAAGTAAAAGCTTTATTAGATGCTGGCCATACAAATTCAGCGGCCAACACATCATGAGATTCATCATCGGAACTACTAGAATCACATTCAAGATTATGCACATTAGCCCGATGAGTTCTATGGCTTTATTTTAAATCTTTGCTTCGGCTTTCAGCAACCAAAGCTCTTTGATGCACTTGGTTTACATTAAAGAATTCGAAACCCTCTAATTTTTCCTTAATGTGAGACCGTAAACCATTCAAAGCCAAATCAGCAAGATCCTTTTCAGCAATATTAACACCAAAGCAACGATTTTTAGTATCATAGAAACATTTAATATAATCATTAACGGTTTCATCACGTGATTGCCTAACCGATGTAAGATGTGATAATTTAAGCTCATTGTTGCCCGAAAAGAAATGATCATGAAATTTTTGCTCCAACTGTTCCTATGAAGTAATAGAATTAGCAGGCAATGATGCAAACCATGAGAAAGCAGTACCAGTTAGAGACAAAGAAAATAAACGCACTTTCAAAGCCTCACTAGAGCTAGAATCGCCTAGTTGTGCCATGTATTGTCTTATATGCTCAAAAGTGCTTTTAGTATCTTCCCCTTTAAACTTGACAAAATCAGGAAGTCTAAAACCAGTGGGGAAAGGAACCAAATCAAATCTAGGAACATAAGTCTTTTGGTATAACCTAGCCTTATCCCTGACATCTACTCCCAAATTCTCTTTAAGAGCTTAAGCCAAATCAAGTTTGTACTTAGAAAATATCCGATCTAAATACTCTAATGAATTATCCTGTGAATTTGGCTGTTGAATATTCTGAACGGGAGCAGAAAATAAATTCCCCGAATCTGTCCCCCCAGGACCGGTCTGACCGGTCACAGTAACCGATCTGACCGGTTGGTGTGGGCCAAATTGGCTGGCCGACACCTGACCCTGCATTTGTTGGCCGCACCTTTTGAAGACCTCGTAAGGTACTGGGCCTTGTGAAAATACATTTCGTACTGGTGGGGGTACAGAATATCCATAATTCGGAATTTGTGGGGTGAAATTTGAAACTTCATTATTAATTCGACCATTACCAGCCAGATTAGAAGAAGCTATGAATGGCTGAGGTGCGGTAGGCCGAGTAGGTATTGGGTTGGATGGTGTAACAGATTGGCCTTCAAAATAATTCATCGGCATGCCATACATAGGTTGTTCTATGGGTTTTGCTGCCGGTGTTTTAAGATCAGGCACAATAGGTATTTTAGGAATCAAAATACTAGGATCGGCGGCAGGTTGTTCAGCCATGGGCTGTTTGCCTTCTGATTCTAAGCGCTTGTTCATCATCCAGTTAACCAATTTAACATTATTCTCAGCCATCTTATCCTCCATGTATTTTAGAAAGACTTTGTGAGAGTTTTCATCAGATTGTACCTTGGGAGGTGCCGCTGAAGATGAAGCAGATGGATCTACCTCCTTGATCTTGGTGACCACGCCCTTGCGATCCGTCTTGAAGTGCGAGAGGTAGTAGAGGCGATCTTCTTCTGCCTTCTTCTTTATGTATTCCTCGAGCCCTTGGCAATCTTCAGCAGAGAGTTCATTATCCTTTACGACGATGATGTTGTCGAGATCGAACTCAGTGTTAGAACCCATCTGGCTGGAATTAGATAGATCGGCTGCAATAACCAGAGCTCCAATCCCCAGCGGAGTCGCCAAAAGTATGTTGACGTGGAATTAGGTCAACACACGAGAGCGCGAGATCGCGCAGCACGTAACACGAGCCGTTCGCAGCTTCTCTGCGCAGACTGGTCAGACCGGTCAGGGACACCGGTCAGACCGGTTACCTCTAGGGAAGTCGGGAGCAAACCCCTAAAATGCCACCCGGAAGGATCCATCAGGGTGAACGTGTTCAGGGGTGCCCTAGGGTCGGCAGGCCACCTAGGACGCCTTCAAACGTCACGGAGACGCAGGAAGAACAGCAAGTAGAGGTTGAAAAAGCTAGGGTTTGGAGATGCAAAAAAGTAGAGGCAAAAATAGTAGATTTGATTGAATCGATTGGGTCTATCCTCAATCGGCCGAATCCCCTTATATTTATAGGGAGGGTAGGTCTTGTCCCACAAGGAAACCATGTTACAACTCGTTACAATCTCGAAATCCTAAACCTAGTCGATTACAGGGTAAACCGGTCTGACTGGTCCCCCAAACCGGTCAGACCGGTCTGGGCGTGATTTTGCCTCCTGCGCCATCTTCTGTCCTGCTCCGTGCGCCGGCTACTGCAATCCCTCTGGTCAAAGTGCCAATTTTGGTTGTCAACAAAGATCTACAACTTTCTTGTGGAGCACTCAGGCATTTGAGGCCCCTAGGGGGTGGGCCAGAGGACCCAAGGCCCCTAGGCCGGCCGACACACCCTATTTTTGCGCCGCCTTGGCCTCCCCTTAGTCGTGAAGCTTCCTCGGACTATTTATAGCCCCGATACCTGAAGGCAAAGTGATCCATCCACCAGAAGTCGATGAAAACTAGGGCATACACCAAAGGGAGACTAGGGTCGCTGCAAGTCTTGGAAGGTACCTAGGGCATGGCCTAGGCCAACCCTAGCCGCCATGGCCTCCCTATGCGGTTGTGCCACGGCGGAGTTCAGGAGTCAAACCCCATGATTCATCGGGGTATGTACACACACGATGGTGATATCAATCTAATCTCTATTCTAGTTGTCTCAACCTTGGTCTACTTCATTGGATGCTTTATATTCATATGCACGGCCATCATATGTTCTTAGTAAGATTAGATCAAATCATGGTGATTAGTCCATATCTTGCGGATACATTAAAGTAGCGCGTTCTAGCTTGTCTGTTGATTACCTTAATGTGGTGACAGCATGCTGGAGGGAAAGGTTCTGGCGACGACGTGATGTTGAGATGGATCGATAGCAAGTACGATGGGAGTTGTTGCGTGGCCACCAAGAGGAGGAGCTTCGAGTAAAGAGCACTTGGTGGGCGTTTGAGGTAAAGTTTTGGGAAACCTTAGGCGTTAGCACGCACCTTGCAGCGGCGACCATTGGAAAGTAGGCCGCTTGCGAGCCGCCTTTCTGAGAGAAGACTCGGGTACATTTGGTAGAGATGCAATCTATGGTTTTGATCATCTTTTGACTAAGAGCTGTACCTAGAGACGATAAGGCCTTTGTTAACCTTGGTTATGTTATCTTTGCCTGTGCTTCCGGATGAGATCAACCCTACACTTCACTCATATCTACTTGGTTTACCTTCATATGCAATCTACGCCTAATGTTGGGATTAGATCCGTTAGCTAGATAGAAAACCCTAGGTAGTTCACTGTCGATCCACGGATTGATAAACCTTGAGGGAATACTCAAAGGGAAAAGCTACAACTGATCCGTGCGCTTGCAGTTCACAATTGGCGCATCTAAGGACAGTCAACATGCGGCCGCTTCGACTCCAACTCCGATGACGACGGTGGCTGTGGTGGGTAATACGTGGCTCGGAGAGCTTGCACAGTGGTGGGTGGTGGCTCTGGAGAGCTCGAGTGGGCTAGTGGAGACGCGGAGAGGGGAGTTCACTGGCGAGGTGGTCGGCGGACAGCGGTGGCGGTGTGGAGCTCTGGCCGGGGGTGGAAGGCTTTTCATAGGCACGGCCGGGGGTGGAAGGCTTTTCATAGGCACGGCCGGGGGTGGAAGGCTTTTCATTTCTGCATAACGGTGCTGTTATTTTCATGCTCAAACTCTTGAACGTGTTGTGGAGGTAACCAAAATCTCACAAGAACGCTTATTTGTGGTGTGTCATAACCCACAAGAACGACTTTTGTGGAGGCGTTCACGCCCCGCAAGAACGACTAACTCTTGGACGACTAACTTGCTAATGCTAATCTTTTTGTCTTCCAAGTGTCGTTCTTGTTGCTTGTTGTTCTCTGTGCAGAAATCATGAACATCGTCAGAGGAGTCGTAAAGCAAGCAAAGAAATTGAAGGGGTCAAGTTCGAGGAGGAGCCGACACTCAGGGAGCACTGAGGTGATCTCCTCCAGCACGGAGATCATGGAATCAGCTGGTGGCTCCGAAGAGAGGATGGACAACCAACAATGCATGGAGATCTCCGAAGACCAGTACTACTACATCGGTGCTGGCGCTACATCCGCAGGAGGCGGTGGCAGCGGTGGCAATGGAGATGGCAACGGGGACAGCTCCAGCAGCAACCAAAACGACGATGATCCTCGCCCGGCGTTCATCTCCGACGATCAACTCGACATCGAAGAAGGCTACGAACTGGAAGCGTATCAAATTCTTCTGGGTCGCGCTTTTGATCACACGCGTGTGTTCACAAGCGAACTCATGGAGAAATCAGGTATGGCTATTGATTTCGAAACCGTGTGGGGTGCTGTGGGATGGTCGGATTTTGCTCGCATTAACGAGGATGGGTGTCGTTTGTTAACAATCCAATTTCTTGCTACTCTGAGAAAAGGTGATGAGGACATCAACGACCACACGAGTACATCTACACCAGCAGCATCTCCATCCCAGGCGCCACCTTCTTCTTCAGCTGGGCCAATCACTCGGGCCCGTGCAAGAGAACTGAACTTCGTCATGCTACTGAAGAATGAAGGCCCAGAAGATTAGACGTTGGCCCAACAGTAGGCCCAACCCTCGCAAACCCTAGGCGTGAACAGTACCCACGGCACTGTAGCGTGGGTACTGTAGCGCGCCGCCCCTCCTGGCCACCAGGGGCTGCGCCCCCTATTTAGATAGACTCCTCTTTTATTTTCAGACTTGGGTTTTGTTTTCATCTAGCTTTAGCTACTCTCGAACACGCACAAATACGTGCTGTCCTCGTGATTCAGAACCCCACCTTCGAGTGATATTGTGATTGCTCGCATCTTGTTCTTGTTCGTTCTTCGATTGCGGACAGGAATTGATCTTCGTGATCAGGCTGATCTTGCACCGGCAAGGTTGGTAACCATCGGGAGTTGGTTCAGCGATTGAATTGGCGCTTCGGGTTCGCTCGTCGTAGTCGGATCGTGAGGGTCTACTTCCACCAAGTCGAATTTATCTCCACTCACCGAAAGATCGGGCACTCCAGCTCTATCAAGTGGTATCAGCTTTCCAGGTTGATCAGTGAGTTTATCGAGTGTTTTTTTTTCCATTACCTACAGTCCACAAAACCAAAAAATTGTCAGGTTAGATCTTTGTCCCAGCACCCTTTTGAGCCTCGCACCTTCTTTCAATAATTTGCGTTGTTGAATTTGTGTGCTTTACGCTTCAATTGTTGCTGGTTACTTTGTGTTTTCTCGCCTTTCTTTTTCTTAAACCCTAGGCGCCGCCACCATCTTCTGCCGCCGCCACATCCACCACAAGCGTCGCGCCTCTCTAATCGCCAACCCCCCTCTGGAGCGCGCCAGTCCCTGAACTGCGCCGCCCCCTGGTTAGCGCCGATCCCCCCTGATCACCCTCCTTCCTGTGCGTTTGGAAAGTCAAAAAAAAGGAAAGAAATCAAAAAAAAGAGGAGAAAAAAAAGAAGAGAAAGAAACAAAAAAAAACAGGTCGCCTAATCCTGGCTGATCTCGGCTCACTCTTGAGAGAGAGAGAGAGAGAGTATCTTTTTTTTTACCGGAATACCCCTACTCTTCCAGAAAAAGTGTGTGTGGTGACTTGCTCATTTGTATTCCTTTGTTCATATAATCAGTTTGTGAGTTTCTCTGAAAAAAACAAAAAAAGGGACAGCAATCCTGCGCACAGAAGGAAACCGAACCACGCAGGGACTCTTGGTTGGGGCGCACGCCTGCTGCCCTCCCATCTCCGGTGTCCCCCTTTCTTTCCTTCCCCTCCCTCTATTTCTTGTTTCCCTTTTACACCTTGTTTCCAGCAGCATTGTTACGTGTTAGCACTATAATTCAACCTTGCATTATTGTTTGATTGTGCTAATTCTTGATCTGAGTGCAGCCTACCCAGAACTCCACATATTTCTACGACGAGCAGATTTTGTTTCTCCAGGCAATCGCTGCTCCAATCTTTCGCGAGTTCCACCGGTTGGTTGCAGTTCGCCCCTGTGTGCGTGGTAAGAACGAATAAGAATTTGATAACAGCACTTTTGTGAGCGCATTACATCCTCGTAGTCGTAGGATTTTGTTCTTGTGTTTGCGCTAACCATGTCAGGAGAAAACGACACGACGGATACAAAGCTGCAGGACGTACGGGCACAAGTTGATGGACTTGCCACGGACATAAAGACCATACATGAACGGATGGATTCATCGGTCACTTCGGCGAACGAGCGGTTCGATCAGCTAGACCTCGCGCAGACAGCCACTAAGGCCACGCTTGACACCATCACGGCACGCCTCGACACATTGACCACGCGGATCACCGACCTCCAGAAGGATTATGGCGGTGACACGGAGCAAGAGGGCGATCGTCGCGGTCGCGCCCGTCGTGTGGTACGTCCACCCACTAATGATTCATTTGCTAAGATTAAATTTAAAATTCCATCTTTTAATGGCAAATATGATCCTGCTGCGTATATTTGACAGAAATTTTCATGCCATGATATTCCTGCTGATTCTCAAGTTAAAGTTGCTATTAGTGAATTTACTGATTTTGCTTTAATTTGGTGGCGTGAACATAAACTTAAACATCCTACTGCTATTCCCACCACTTGGACTCAATTAAAATCTGCTATGCGACACCGCTTTGTGCCTTCCTATTATGCCNGACGCGGAGAGGGGAGTTCACTGGCGAGGTGGTCGGCGGACAGCGGTGGCGGTGTGGAGCTCTGGCCGGGGGTGGAAGGCTTTTCATAGGCACGGCCGGGGGTGGAAGGCTTTTCATAGGCACGGCCGGGGGTGGAAGGCTTTTCATTTCTGCATAACGGTGCTGTTATTTTCATGCTCAAACTCTTGAACGTGTTGTGGAGGTAACCAAAATCTCACAAGAACGCTTATTTGTGGTGTGTCATAACCCACAAGAACGACTTTTGTGGAGGCGTTCACGCCCCGCAAGAACGACTAACTCTTGGACGACTAACTTGCTAATGCTAATCTTTTTGTCTTCCAAGTGTCGTTCTTGTTGCTTGTTGTTCTCTGTGCAGAAATCATGAACATCGTCAGAGGAGTCGTAAAGCAAGCAAAGAAATTGAAGGGGTCAAGTTCGAGGAGGAGCCGACACTCAGGGAGCACTGAGGTGATCTCCTCCAGCACGGAGATCATGGAATCAGCTGGTGGCTCCGAAGAGAGGATGGACAACCAACAATGCATGGAGATCTCCGAAGACCAGTACTACTACATCGGTGCTGGCGCTACATCCGCAGGAGGCGGTGGCAGCGGTGGCAATGGAGATGGCAACGGGGACAGCTCCAGCAGCAACCAAAACGACGATGATCCTCGCCCGGCGTTCATCTCCGACGATCAACTCGACATCGAAGAAGGCTACGAACTGGAAGCGTATCAAATTCTTCTGGGTCGCGCTTTTGATCACACGCGTGTGTTCACAAGCGAACTCATGGAGAAATCAGGTATGGCTATTGATTTCGAAACCGTGTGGGGTGCTGTGGGATGGTCGGATTTTGCTCGCATTAACGAGGATGGGTGTCGTTTGTTAACAATCCAATTTCTTGCTACTCTGAGAAAAGGTGATGAGGACATCAACGACCACACGAGTACATCTACACCAGCAGCATCTCCATCCCAGGCGCCACCTTCTTCTTCAGCTGGGCCAATCACTCGGGCCCGTGCAAGAGAACTGAACTTCGTCATGCTACTGAAGAATGAAGGCCCAGAAGATTAGACGTTGGCC
This sequence comes from Alloteropsis semialata, assembly GCA_004135705.1. Classification (NCBI taxonomy): domain Eukaryota; kingdom Viridiplantae; phylum Streptophyta; class Magnoliopsida; order Poales; family Poaceae; genus Alloteropsis; species Alloteropsis semialata. The sequence continues at coordinate 76,414 of QPGU01000511.1, read as the reverse complement.
CAACAGTAGGCCCAACCCTCGCAAACCCTAGGCGTGAACAGTACCCACGGCACTGTAGCGTGGGTACTGTAGCGCGCCGCCCCTCCTGGCCACCAGGGGCTGCGCCCCCTATTTAGATAGACTCCTCTTTTATTTTCAGACTTGGGTTTTGTTTTCATCTAGCTTTAGCTACTCTCGAACACGCACAAATACGTGCTGTCCTCGTGATTCAGAACCCCACCTTCGAGTGATATTGTGATTGCTCGCATCTTGTTCTTGTTCGTTCTTCGATTGCGGACAGGAATTGATCTTCGTGATCAGGCTGATCTTGCACCGGCAAGGTTGGTAACCATCGGGAGTTGGTTCAGCGATTGAATTGGCGCTTCGGGTTCGCTCGTCGTAGTCGGATCGTGAGGGTCTACTTCCACCAAGTCGAATTTATCTCCACTCACCGAAAGATCGGGCACTCCAGCTCTATCAAGTGGTATCAGCTTTCCAGGTTGATCGGTGAGTTTATCGAGTGTTTTTTTTCCATTACCTACAGTCCACAAAACCAAAAAATTGTCAGGTTAGATCTTTGTCCCAGCACCCTTTTGAGCCTCGCACCTTCTTTCAATAATTTGCGTTGTTGAATTTGTGTGCTTTACGCTTCAATTGTTGCTGGTTACTTTGTGTTTTCTCGCCTTTCTTTTTCTTAAACCCTAGGCGCCGCCACCATCTTCTGCCGCCGCCACATCCACCACAAGCGTCGCGCCTCTCTGATCGCCAACCCCCCTCTGGAGCGCGCCAGTCCCTGAACTGCGCCGCCCCCTGGTTAGCGCCGATCCCCCCTGATCACCCTCCTTCCTGTGTGTTTGGAAAGTCAAAAAAAAGGAAAGAAATCAAAAAAAAGAGGAGAAAAAAAAGAAGAGAAAGAAACAAAAAAAAACAGGTCGCCTAATCCTGGCTGATCTCGGCTCACTCTTGAGAGAGAGAGAGAGAGAGTATCTTTTTTTTTACCGGAATACCCCTACTCTTCCAGAAAAAGTGTGTGTGGTGACTTGCTCATTTGTATTCCTTTGTTCATATAATCAGTTTGTGAGTTTCTCTGAAAAAAACAAAAAAAGGGACAGCAATCCTGCGCACAGAAGGAAACCGAACCACGCAGGGACTCTTGGTTGGGGCGCACGCCTGCTGCCCTCCCATCTCCGGTGTCCCCCTTTCTTTCCTTCCCCTCCCTCTATTTCTTGTTTCCCTTTTACACCTTGTTTCCAGCAGCATTGTTACGTGTTAGCACTATAATTCAACCTTGCATTATTGTTTGATTGTGCTAATTCTTGATCTGAGTGCAGCCTACCCAGAACTCCACATATTTCTACGACGAGCAGATTTTGTTTCTCCAGGCAATCGCTGCTCCAATCTTTCGCGAGTTCCACCGGTTGGTTGCAGTTCGCCCCTGTGTGCGTGGTAAGAACGAATAAGAATTTGATAACAGCACTTTTGTGAGCGCATTACATCCTCGTAGTCGTAGGATTTTGTTCTTGTGTTTGCGCTAACCATGTCAGGAGAAAACGACACGACGGATACAAAGCTGCAGGACGTACGGGCACAAGTTGATGGACTTGCCACGGACATAAAGACCATACATGAACGGATGGATTCATCGGTCACTTCGGCGAACGAGCGGTTCGATCAGCTAGACCTCGCGCAGACAGCCACTAAGGCCACGCTTGACACCATCACGGCACGCCTCGACACATTGACCACGCGGATCACCGACCTCCAGAAGGATTATGGCGGTGACACGGAGCAAGAGGGCGATCGTCGCGGTCGCGCCCGTCGTGTGGTACGTCCACCCGCTAATGATTCATTTGCTAAGATTAAATTTAAAATTCCATCTTTTAATGGCAAATATGATCCTGCTGCGTATATTTGACAGAAATTTTCATGCCATGATATTCCTGCTGATTCTCAAGTTAAAGTTGCTATTAGTGAATTTACTGATTTTGCTTTAATTTGGTGGCGTGAACATAAACTTAAACATCCTACTGCTATTCCCACCACTTGGACTCAATTAAAATCTGCTATGCGACACCGCTTTGTGCCTTCCTATTATGCCCGCTTAATAAAATGCAGTGTTTTCAACAAGGCAATCAATCTGTTGAGGAGTATTACCGGGAACTACAAAAAGGTATGATTCGTTGTGGTATATTTGAAGTTGATGACGCTGCGATGGCACGTTTTCGTGGTGGTTTAAATCGAGAAATTCAGGACATACTTGATTATAAGGAGTATCATGATATAACCACGTTATTTGAATTTGCTTGTAAACTGAACGTGAAGTGCAGGGATGACGATCGAAGCCCTATACTAACTCTTTTGCAGGTCGGAGCCCGGCGTCCAGTTCGGCTTTTTCTCGCCCCACTTCGTCCACGTCCAGCGCTACACCGCGAGAGACGACGGCCAAACCAGCCGCGCCACCAGCTACAGGCGCTCCTCCTTCCACCGCGCGTACAAGGGATATTCAGTGCCATCGTTGCAAAGGCTTTGGGCACATGATTCGGGACTGCCCAAACAAGCGCACTTTGCTCATACGTGACGATGGTGAGTACTCTTTTGCTAGTGATTCCGAGGATACTCGACATGCTATGCTTGCCACTGACAATGCAGATCATGCGGAGGTTCATGTCGCTCCCGGCGACGCCGATAGGTATGAGAGTCTTGTTGCACAGCGTGTTCTTAGTACGCAGGTTGCCCCACCCGAGAAGAATCAACGACACACTCTATTCCATACTAAAGGCGTTGTGCAAGAACGGTCGGTTCGCATCATCATCGACAGCGGCAGCTGCAACAATTTGGCGAGTACTGTGCTGGTAGAGAAGTTGTCGTTACCCACCCGTAAGCATCCGCACCCATATCACATTCAGTGGCTTAATGATGGTGGCAAAATTAAGGTAACGCGGTCAGTGCGTGTCCCTTTTTCTATGGGTGCTTATTCTGATTTTGTCGATTGTGATGTCATTCCCATGGAAGCATGCTCTTTGTTACTTGGTAGACCTTTGCAATATGATACTGATACCTTGCATCATGGTCGTTCGAATCATTATTCTCTCATGTTTAAGGGTCAGAAAATAATTATACATCCCATGACACCTGAACAAATTGTTAAAGATGATCTTGCTCGAGCTGCTAAAACTGCTAAACAACTTGAACCATCACCATCGACCCCTGTTAATTCTGAAATCAAGTTGAATGCTCCTGTTTTACTTGCTACACGTGCTGATTTTGCTGATCTACACGACGCTCATTTGCCCTGCTATGCACTTGTATGCTCTACTGTGCTTGTTTCACTTGATGATGCACCATCTTTGGATATTCCCCTTGCGGTTGCTGACCTTTTGCAGGAGTACGCTGATGTTTTTCCCAAAGATTTACCACCGGGTCTTCCACCGATTCGTGGCATTGAGCACCAGATCGATCTCATTCCCGGCGCACAGCTTCCGAACCGCGCACCATACCGTACAAACCCGGATGAGACGAAGGAGATTCAGCGCCAGGTCCAGGCGTTGCTTGACAAGGGTTACATTCGTGAGTCTCTTAGCCCTTGCTCAGTTCCTGTGTTACTTGTTCCAAAGAAAGATGGGTCATGGCGTATGTGTGTAGATTGTCGTGCTATTAATAACATCACCATTCGTTATCGATACCCTATTCCACGCCTTGATGATATGCTAGATGAGCTTAGTGGTGCCATTATTTTCACTAAGATTGATTTGCGTAGCGGGTACCACCAGATTAGAATGAAATTGGGTGATGAATGGAAAACGGCTTTTAAAACGAAATTTGGGCTATATGAATGGTTGGTTATGCCGTTTGGGTTGACTAATGCTCCTAGTACCTTTATGCGTTTGATGAATGAAGTTCTAAGGCCCTTCATAGGATTGTTTGTTGTTGTCTATTTTGATGATATCCTCATTTACAGCAAGTCTATGGAAGAGCATTTAGAACATTTGAGTGCTGTTTTTGGTGCGTTGCGTGCTGCTCATTTATTTGGTAACATCGAAAAATGCATCTTTTGCACGCAACGTGTCTCGTCTCTTGGCTATGTTATCACTCCACAGGGCATTGAGGTGGATAGCAGCAAGATCGATGCCATTCGGGAGTGGCCTACACCGACGACGGTCACACAGATTCGGAGTTTTCTTGGACTTGCAGGTTTCTATCGCAGGATCGTCCGTGATTTTAGCTCCATTGCAGCGCCTCTACATGAGCTTACAAAGAAAAGTGTGCCATTTACTTGGAGTGATTCGCAGGAGGTAGCCTTCAGCACTTTAAAAGATAAGTTAACACATGCTCCTCTCTTGCAATTGCCTGATTTTGGTAAAATATTTGAGCTTGAATGTGATGCCAGCGGTATTGGGCTAGGTGCTCTCTTGTTACAAGAAGGAAAACCGGTTGCTTATTTTAGTGAAAAATTAAGCGGTGCTAGCCTGAGATATTCTACTTATGATAAGGAACTTTATGCTTTAGTACGCACTTTGCAAACATGGCAGCACTATCTTTGGCATCGTGAGTTTATAATTCACTCTGATCATGAGGCTTTAAAACATATTCGTACCCAAACAAATCTGAACCGTCGTCATGCTACTTGGGTAGAATTCATTGAGTCTTTCCCTTACATTATTAAACACAAGAACGGGAAGGAAAATGTCATTGCTGATGCTTTGTCTCGTCGATATACCATGCTGTCTCGTTAGATTTTAAAATCTTTGGCTTGCAAACTGTAAAAGATCAATATGTCGACGATGCTGATTTTAAAGATGTCTTGGTCCATTGTATGAATGGGAAACCATGGGGCAAATTTCACATGCAGGATGGGTTCCTGTTTCGCGCTAACAAGCTGTGTGTTCCAGCAAGCTCGGTTCATTTTTTGTTGTTACAGGAAGTGTATGGAGGCGGTCTCATGGGACATTTTGGCGTTTACAAGACGCATGAGGTGCTGGCCGCCCACTTCTTTTGGCCCCGGATGCACCGTGATGTTGAGCGCCTTGTTGCCCGCTGCACTACTTGTCAGAAAACTAAGTCACGATTGAACAGCCATGGTTTGTATATGCCCTTGCCTGTTCCTACTTCCCCTTGGCTTGATATTTCTATGGACTTTGTTTTGGGATTGCTTAGAACTAAGAAGGGGAGGGATAGCATTTTTGTGGTTGTTGATCGATTCTCTAAAATGGCTCATTTTATATCTTGTCATAAGACTGATGATGCTAGCGGTGTTGCTGAATTGTTCTTTAGAGAGATTATTCGTTTGCATGGTATTCCAAATACAATAGTCTCGGATCGTGATGCTAAGTTTCTCAGTCATTTTTGGAGATCACTTTGGAATAAATTGGGAACTAAATTGCTGTTTAGCACAACTTGTCACCCTCAGACTGATGGACAAACTGAGGTGGTTAATCGAACTTTGTCAACCATGCTTAGGGCTGTTTTAGACAAAAATTTGAAACGTTGGGAGGACTGCTTGCCTCATGTTGAGTTTGCTTATAATCATGCAACGCATTCTTCTACAAAGATGTGTCCTTTTCAGATTGTTTATGGTTACATTCCGCGGGCGCCTATTGATTTGTTTTCGCTTGATGCTGCGGACGCCCCACACATAGATGCTGTTGCACATGTTGAACAAATGATTAACTTGCATGAACAGACTCAACAAAACATTGCTGCTGCTAATGCTAAATATCAGGTTGCTGGTAGTAAAGGTCGAAAACTTGTTTCTTTTGCACCTGGTGATATGGTTTGGTTGCATTTGAGAAAGGATCGTTTTCCTACTTTGCGCCGTTCTAAATTGATGCCTCGTGCTGCTGGCCCTTTTAAGGTGCTAACCAAGATTAATGATAATGCTTATATCCTTGACCTGCCTGCGGAGTTTGGTGTTTCCACTAGTTTTAATGTTGCAGATTTGAAACCGTATGCGGAAGAGGATGAGGAGTTGCCGTCGAGGACGACTTCGGTTCAAGAAGGGGAGGATGATGAGGACATCAACGACCACACGAGTACATCTACACCAGCAGCATCTCCATCCCAGGCGCCACCTTCTTCTTCAGCTGGGCCAATCACTCGGGCCCGTGCAAGAGAACTGAACTTCGTCATGCTACTGAAGAATGAAGGCCCAGAAGATTAGACGTTGGCCCAACAGCAGGCCCAACCCTCGCAAACCCTAGGCGTGAACAGTACCTGCGGCACTGTAGCGCAGGTACTGTAGCGCGCCGCCCCTCCTGGCCACCAGGGGCTGCGCCCCCTATTTAGATAGACTCCTCTTTTATTTTCAGACTTGGGTTTTGTTTTCATCTAGCTTTAGCTACTCTCGAACACGCACAAATACGTGCTGTCCTCGTGATTCAGAACCCCACCTTCGAGTGATATTGTGATTGCTCGCATCTTGTTCTTGTTCGTTCTTCGATTGCAGACAGGAATTGATCTTCGTGATCAGGCTGATCTTGCACCGGCAAGGTTGGTAACCATCGGGAGTTGGTTCAGCGATTGCATTGGCGCTTCGGGTTCGCTCGTCGTAGTCGGATCGTGAGGGTCTACTTCCACCAAGTCGAATTTATCTCCACTCACCGAAAGATCGGGCACTCCAGCTCTATCAAAGGGTGAGGAAGGGATTACTTTTCGCTTTTTAAGGGAAGAGTATTTCGTTTCTTGGAGGCAGCTTAGTACCTATCTGGGTTTTAGCAAGCGTTGCAGTTTGGAAGTTGATAAAGTTTTGAGGCATTTTGTGAGAGAATCCTTTTGGCGGGATATCTCGGGTACCACAGATGGCACTCCCCCTAGAACTAGTCACATTCATAATCCCACTCTTCGTTTCATGCACCGCTGGCTTGCTATGACTCTATTTCCTCGAAATGATCTTCGAACCATGCGTATTGATGAATTAAAATTATTATATGCAATGGTTAAGAAGATAAAAGTCTCACCTGTTGTTTTCATGATTGATCAATGGATGGGTGTTTTTAAGAGGCAAGGCCCCATTGAATGCACTTCTTTGGTTACTCGCATTTTTGAGTCGATGGGCCTTTTGGATAATTATCGAGTCGAGTTCCTTCCGCAGCCTCGCCCAACTCTGGACGAGTCTCATTTTGTTCAGAGTCACCTTGTTACTCATGCCATAGACCAAAAGCTTGTTATGGTTTATCATAATAGCACAACCAGAATTCCGTTGCCAGCACTGGAATACTGGTTGTACAGATGCAAAACACTTTTGTTGGAGTTGCAACAGGAAGGCAGGCAAAGCGTGACAGGAAGGGTGACAAGAAGCATGTCCCGACGGGGAGAAGCCGGAGTGCCGCAGGCCCAAGCAGCATGGGAGCCTCCAACTCCGCCATACATACCAGCAGGATCAAACTGGGAGCAGCCGCAGCCGCCTCCACCATAAATGGCAGGAGGTTCAGGATGGCATGAAGTGCCACACGCACAATGGAATCCCCAAGACCCGCGCTATCATCAGTCGTCTAGCTCAAGTGGCGGCCCTCCTCCGTTCGACGCACGACGTTCCTTTTCAGCAAGGGACTGGCGCAGCAGCATGGATGGGTTATCCAACCGCATGGGAACCCTAGAGGTAACCACTCACCGTATTGATGATACGTTAACCCAGCATGTGCAGCAGTCGCAAGCTTGGTGGGACCAGTCAGCACAGAACTTCAACACCCTCTAGAACAGCATCCAGGCGGGCAACCAGAACCTAACTGCCTATCTTCGGTCCCAAGGTTTTGACCCGAACGATCATCGTTACCGCCAGCAGTGAAAAGTCCAGCTTGGGGGAGGACCCCCGTACAGGTAAGTTGTCTGAACCATTCTCTTTGTTTTTCTTTTATCTTGCTTAAAAAATGAAGCTTTGTTTGGAAGTGATGAACATTTGCTATGACTTTCCCAATTTATTCAAGTCTCAATAAGGCAGTCATTTGTGTCTTGAATTTGTTGGCTTAAATTAATGACTTTCTTGGAAACTTAAAACTTGTGGGTAGCAAATGCTAAATCTGATTCTAGGTTGTTGGGAGCCATGAGATAATAAGTTAGGGTTGCTTTATCTGTACCACAGTGAAACCTGATCCCGGAGATTTTTATTTCAAAAAGAACAAAAGTCTAGACTCCTCAGTGAAGAGTGAAAATCCTATCAGAGCCCCATATTCCAACCACTACAAAGAGCATGTGTATTTGTTTTGAGTTCTATCAAGTTCATTGCGATCGTTGTAAGATTTACTTCATGCTCTTAAAAATTGGAGTCACATACATGTCACCACATATGCAATACTTCTACCCTAGAAGTAAGCAGCATGCTTATCACTTGTTCGCTAGAATAAAATATTCCAAAGAGATTCTTCTCCAAAAATATTTCTAGGCATAAGGCTTAGGCTCCCTATGAAAGCCAAATAAGAGAATAAAAGATATGGACATAAGTCTAGTCCATGAAAAAAAAGAGAGAAAAAGAAAATTATGGACACTGTATAGTTCATGAAAAAAAAGGGGGAGCCAAGCTTTATAGCAAAATTTCTAAAGAAGAGAAATTCTCTAAAAGGAGTTCATTCTTCCAGTACCACATATCCACACTTGCACACTCCAATTTGAGTGTATGATTTAATTCTTCATTGATCCTGGATTTGACTCAACAAAAGAAACAATGCATGTGTGAAACAAAAGTTTCCCGTTCATAAGCTCCACTTGTTATATCATTGAAGAGAAATTTGAGAGGAGTGATGGAAAGGATTCATGCACTTACGAGAGACTTAAGAGAGTCACTTGAGGAGCCTTGTTTTCTTTTACAAAAGTTTTTTTTAAAAACCTCCGGTGAAAAGGTGGAGCTAAGGTTTAGGGAAAAGCGCTCTCGCTAAGTTGTTCTGGTTTTCAACCGCTCAAGATGAAGAAAAAGCTAAAAAGCCCCATGAGTGATAAGGTAAAAAGGATGATTTAATCTTTGCCAACTTAATCAAGTCATGAATTGCTTTCTTATTGAAAATTTCTTTTATGGGAAGTAAGCGATTCTGATCCTAGGTTCCTAACTCTCCAAGTTTTGCTCGGGACGAGCAAAGTCATAGCTTGGGGGAGTTTGTTGGCGCTTGTTAAGTCATGATTATTTTGTAATGCCAACATGATAAAATGAAATAAATTAGTAATGATCAGTAGGATTTTATTTCAAATAACGTAGTTCTACTTGTACATGGAGATAAGCTATGAACACCCTTCATACAGGGGTAAACATGATAGTAATTGAGGTACTTGGACACATCATCCAAGAAGTCATTTCCAAGAATAAAGAATATCCTAAGGTTAGCAGGAGCAAGGCTTAAAAGGGGTCCTATGGCATTATACAAGTTTAGCACAGGTTATACAAGACATGAATAGGACTTAGTTCTAAGCACCCAGGCACAAGCGGGGAGACCAAACCGCACTGGTCTGCCAGCGAGTGGAAAGGCTTTATGTACCTCCTATACTGATACACGAACATGGGGGAATACAAAGGACAGACAGGGCTGTCACCACCAGCCGCCTACACCTCAAACCGTGGGCCACAGTCACATTCGTAGGTTTTCGTCATGCCCTAGCACCACACTCATGCATGAGACGACAACCCCAGCTTTCCCAGGAAACATGGAACTAGAGCAAACACGAAGGAACAACGAACCGATGTCGTAGCTTAGATCGACTAGCCTATGCATGAACATCGTATATCTAATGATAAGGCATGAACATTGTCGAGGTTGTACTCGGCAGATATTTGTCCGGCAGGCACCCCGCTTCGTGCGAAGATTGATCATAGTAGATGAACACAGAGACTTGGGATTTTATCCTTGTTCGGGCCCTCGAGATCGAGTAATAACCCTACATCCAGTTGTTTGCATGTATTATCTCGGCGAGTACAGATTACAATGGTGTAACAAATACTCTCGGGTGGATTCGCTAAGATTGGGAATACCCTCTACATGCAGGACCCCCCACTATTTATGTCCAGGGAGACATGCCTTACAAGACAAAATAGACCTAAACCTAGTAGGACTCCAACTATCATCAGGCTTTCCTTTTGCCATCCAGCTGTCGTGTCTTGTTCGGAGTCTTCTTTGCTTGGAGTCGGTAGTCGGCAATCCTCGTGATCGGGCACCCGAGTATTATGGCCTCAACAGTAGCCTCCGAGCTTATCTTGTTCAGAAAAGGTTATTCCTTGAGTAGCCTTCGGGTCTTTTTACTCTTCGGGTGATTTTAGGATATGCAAATATCTCGATAATCACTTTAATGCAAGAGCTGGAAAAAGATCCCGAACTCTGAATGGAGAAACCTGCATCTGAATGACAAGATCAGAGAAAATAAAAGCCATAATTTAATCAAATAAAGAATATTCCATCTTGAAAACTAAAACGCCAAGGGTTGGTGATTCCTGCCCCGTGTTGGGTTACAAGCCGAAGCCAATGAGCCCAATCAACAGCCAAGACAGAGAACAGGGACAAGCAACAGTAAATTACTTATCAACAGTGTTCCCGGGAATCAGCCCTTTACACGTTGGTGGGAGGTCCCCTTTTATAGGGAGGTCAAGAGGCACCTTTTACATTCCCCTTATACCCTTGAAAACCAGGCATCATCCTCTAGACTAAACAACTTAGACTTTCCAAGGGTACAAGAGTACATCCGCATGTCTTAGTGTGAATGTGTAGACCAGCAACTCCGTCTTTGACTCGGTTTGGACCTGGTCCACGCTCCCTTCACCGTGCCTCCAATGACCTTTGTCGCCTTCACCACTCAGAGTGCCTTCGGTCGGGCAGCGCCTTCTACCGCTCAAAGAGGAAAAAGGCCGCCGCGCCATCACCCGAGCTTGTCTTTGTCCTGTGTAACAAGATGAACCAAGCATACGCAGGTGATATCTGTAAGTTACCTTCGCACCTGCCTAAAATCCAACCAGGAGAGCGAAGGCGACAGATCAGCTCATAATGCCTTCGCATCCATTTTCGGCGCCATCCAGCACCGAGAGCACCGGACGCATGCAATGCTCATATTTACCTCCGCAGGTGAGTAATTGAAATCAACGTTGCGAAGGTAATGGACCACAACAGAACGCCATGTCACCTGCGAAGGCAGCGAGCTTTCATGTGTAGCGAAGGCAAATACATGGGGCTCAAAAGCAAAATAAGGGTGAAGGCGTTTCTTTGACAGGCCAATCCCCCAACAGTAGCCCCTCGCGGACTAGGGCTTTCTCCAACAGGCCGATGTCCTCGAATATTTTGGATTGTCTTCGCCTTCTCAAAGAAACGCCTCCTCCCGTTGGAGTAAGTCCCGAGTCGGTGACTTCGCTTGAAAATTGCCTTCGCGCTCAGTTTTTTGTTTTTATTTTGCACTTTATTTTTTATTTTTATTTAATTTGTTTTTTGTAATTTTCTAGGCCTTTTCGAATTCCGAGCCACGGTAACGGTCACTTTTTTACTGCCCTATAAATACGATCGAAGGGGTCCCCCATTTTTACCTTTCTTCGCTTTCGCTGTCAATCGTTTTCTGCTTGCGTAAGCTCCTTCGTTTTGCATCTGCTTTCACCGTCTTTTTTTTGCCTTGTGATACATACTTTTTTTACAAGTAAGGTTCTTTCGCTATATTTTGGTATTTTGTTTTCACTTATTTCCTTCGCTGAGGAATTAACAGTTATTGTTATTCCTGCAGCGGCACGCACCAGGCAGACTGCTGTGCTTATTGACATGGCTGGCGAAGGCAGCCCCGAGGCACAACAAGCGAGTGGATCTCCTCATCGTCAGGAGATGGATGACACAGAGGCTGATCAATTTGCTCAGCAGTTGGAGGATGAAACTCCGACTGTGGAGGAGACGTCTGGCGATGATCACGCCGAAGATGAGGAAGGTGGTGAGGAAGAAGATCTGGATGATGTCAAAGCTAGTGTGGAGGATCTAGTAGATCCTACTAAAAGGGTGAAGACACTTGTGTTTGGCAAGTCTAAGGTTGGCCATAATGATATCAAATTTTATGAAGAGAAGGGATACTTTCCTGAGGGTTGGGGCCGTGCTCCCGGTAATGATACTACCCCTAACCCTCGTGAAGACGAGGCTGTAGTGTTCACAGATTTCTTCATTGCGGGCCTGAAGATGCTCATTGACAATATCATCGCGAAGATGATCACACCCTATGGCCTTCAACTGCATCATCTGACGCCGAATGCCATCAGCCATCTCCTTCGGTTTTTCTGGGCTGTGAAGACTCATGATTCTTCAGTTACAGTTGATGGGTTTATGCGACTGTACGATTGTCATAATCAAAGCAAATCGTCTGAAGTCGAAGGCGAATTGTTTACTCTAGATTTTGGCTGTGTTACTTTTACTGGGCGCCGCCGGGGCTCTCATTTTGCGAAGGTGGAAACTTCCTTCGCTCAGAGGGACAAGTGGAGCAAGGACTGGCAGAAGTACTGGTTTTACGTGAGGATACCTTCGGAGGAAACTATTCTGGAGGATGGTACAAAATCTGTCTCTTATCCTCTCCACAGCCATATTGATTGGCTTAAGTTTGTTTCCTGCCCTGTTTTTGACGTGGAAAGCCCTGGCTTCACCAAGTGCTGGAAGGCCTTTCGAACGGCTTCGCAGACGTTCTGCAGCCGAGATCTTGTCGAAGAAGGTGTTGCAGCTGATGTTGCCGCTGGGGTTTATTTTTTGTCTGCCGACTGGGAGCCTTACAAGGTTGAATGAAAAGCTTTTGGTGATCATACTAGGGTTGCTTTTCCTTACTTTGGGGCAAAGTTACCCGAAGGCATGTCAGCGATAGAATTCGTTGCTATAGTGGAGCGGCGGGCCGTGGATATTCTTGGTCCATATACCTCCAAGGCTGTTGTGAAGGCAACTTCCTCCGCTGCCCCGGCGAAGCGTGGCAGCAGCAGCGCTCATGAGTCTGCTGAAAAAAGGCGTCGTCAAGAGCCGATCGCTGCCGTTCCATTGTCCGTTGCGGCTCCGGCTACTTGGGCCACTTCTTCGGCTTCACACGTTGGTCGTTCGACGACTGGAGCTGTTTCTTCTGCTTCGCGCGGCGGTCGTCCGCCTCTTCCTCCTCGGGTGCCACCGTCGGCTCCGGCTCCAGCGCGGTTGCCGGCTTCGCCGGTGACTGGTTTCGAGAGCTCAGCCCCCCAGAGTGGGGATGACATTTTCCTAGGTGAGATTGCTCTCTTTGGGAATTATTTTCAGGGCGCGAGTCTTCCTTTGCTAGGAAGCTATTTGGCGCAGAATCCAATGATTGATGTCAATATTACTTGTGAAGGCGTTGGTGAAGCAGCTGAGGATGTTCGAGTTCCAGATCCATTCGATGATGGCATTAATATTAGTCAGTTTGAGGACACCCCCATTCGGGATGCTCCTATTATTGAGAATGTGCCCGAATAGGTTCATGTCGAAACTAATGTTGAAAAGCCTACAACCGAAGCCCCTGTGGACATTCCGCCAGTTAGCCTTCCATCGGCTGCTTTGGCCTCTCCCCCTCCTGCTAGAGACTCTTTGGAGGTTCTGGCTCATGCTGCCGGGACAGTTGAAGTGGATACCCAGGCTAAGGGGAAAGAAGTTGCCGAAGCTGAAACTTCCGAAGCCGCTGAGAGGGTTACTGCTTCTCAAGCTTACATGGATGTTGATATGGGGAGGGGGGGTATTCCTTCTTTTCCCGAAGGTACTAGTGATGTTTCTTCATTTTTTTTCCTTTATTGACATTGTTTGTTCTGCTGTTTGATGCTAATGCGATGGAGACTTGCTTAGTAGGTGGCGAGGGAAAGGGGCCGGCTCGCGTGCGCGAAGGTGGGCCTCTTCGAGACTTTGATTGGGAAGGTGTTTTATTTGATCAGGGTTATAGCTAGTTTTTTATTTTAGCTATTTTTGCGAAGATAACAGTGTTATCTTTATTTTGTAGAATATCAACGGCTTATACAGACTCTGGATCTTGAAAGCATAGGTTCCAACATTTTGACTTCTGGAATGAAGGTATAGCCTTGCTACCTTCGCCTTTGATTTTGTTGTTGACCTTGGCTTCATTTTGCCGATCTCATAATACTGAACGAGATTAATTTCTGTCATAGGTTGTCTTGGCTATCAATGAATTGCAAGCTCAAGTTCCCAATCTGAACTTGGTTGCTGCTGAACGCGCGGCGCTGGTGAAGTTGCGAAGGGAAAAAGCTAAGCTTCTTCAGATCCAAGCAACTGTTGACAGGATCAAGGAGGATATTGAAAAAGAAAAGAATTTGTTTCGCCAGGACTGGGAGTCAATTATTAGTGAGAACAAATCCTTAAAGGATAGGGTTGCATCCCTGGAAGCTCAGGTTGGCGAAGCCAACTTGCTCAAGGAAAAGGTGGTTGCCTTGGAGGCTCAGGTTTTGAATAAGGATGACACCTTAGAAGGCCTTCGCAAGAAGATCGTTGAGGATTCAGATTTGATTTCTGTCCTGAAAGGCGAGGTAAACACCCTCACAGGTGTTAAGGAAAAACTTTCACGCGATGCTGAGTCATATCGGTCTCGTAGCGAGGATTTTGAGCGTGAAGCCTTGTCGCTGCGGACTGCAAATCTTTCCCTTCGCAAGGAAAAAGAAGATGTGATCAATGTTGCGTGGGAACGCGGTCTGAAGCTATTTCGCCTGTACAAAGAGGCCCTGCGGCAGTTTGGAGCGGAGCCAGTGCCATTCCCTACTAAGGAATACAGCTTGGACAAACTTTTTGACTGGATTGATAACGAGTTTGCATCGCTTCCAAATGTCATGGAAGTTGTCAGTGACTTTGCTGTCAACTTGTGTTCATGCAACTTGCTGAAGATTCTCTCGGACAACGGCTGTGACCATTACAATGCTTTGGTTCGGAAGAGCTACCCTTATCCGGCCCCCAGAGATCCTGCGGACATCGATTATTTTCCAAGGCAACTGTTACTTGCGAAGGCGCTTTTCCTGAGGTATTTCTGGGTTGCTAGCGGTCGTCAAGCAACTTAGAATATTATCCGCGACCGTCTTGCGAAGGTATTTTGTTAATTGCCGTCGTGGTCGACTTTAGTTTATTTTTGTTTTTAATTTTGTATTGTTTTATTTGATCGCTTCTGTATTCTCAGTCAAAGGAGCTAAAGAAACAGAAGGCTGAAGCTGAAGCAGTTGCGAGGGAGGCCGCTATCAAAGAAGCTGCTGAAGCCGGTGCAGGAACAAGTTCTGCTGCTAACGGTGCTGCTTTCGGCGAAGCCGGTGCTTCTTCTTCGCAAGGACAGAGTGACCAAGGGGCCCCCAGGGTCGATCCACAGGTCTAAGGGCCTTTTAAATTGTAATTAGAGTTGGGGCTTATTGAACAAGCAGTTCTTTTGAACTTGTACATTTGTGTATATTCAGGGCGATGAAATGCTTGCAATCACTCCACTGGCCATGCGTGATGGGCCGCTTTGTATTTCTGGCTTCGCGTGGAAGGAATTTCAATGACTTTATCCTCACTCTAGTCATGACAACTTTTTGGAGTATTGTCACGAGTTTTATCGTCGCACCGAGTTCGATGTTTTTGATTTTTTCACTTCATTTATTGCTCATGGCTCGGATCGAGTCGAGCTCGCTGCGCAGAGAAATGCCGAAGCTGTTTCTCTGGGCATTCCTAAGGCGGAGCCATTGGAAGTTAGTCCCGAAAAAGACTTCGCATGTGTTTACAATGCGCCTTGCTTTAGGAGGTCTGGCGAACAGTTTTATGGATATGTGTTTGAAATGTTTTGAGCGCTTGATGTAATTGTATAGAACTCGTGATGTAATTGTGTCTTCGCATGAATGAATATGAACTCGATTTGTCTTTGCTGTTGAGGAAAACGCCTCCTCCCCCGAAGCGAGTTTGCGTTTATTCATGCGAGGACGAATATGTTTAAGATGTGCGAAAGCCGTTCGCGTGTATGTGTGTGCCTAGTTTGAACGAAAAAGATCAAGCTCGATTTGCCTTCAACTTTGAGAGAAATGCCTCCCCCCAAAGTGAGCTTGTGTTTTTCGTTTGATGCGCTCAAATGGCGATCTTTTGGTCGTCGAGTTAGACGACGTGTTGTCTCCGCGTTTACTCTGGAGTTCATGATCCGCTTGGAGTTTTTGGTTTTTTGAGAAAGATTTGAGCCGAAGCCCCTTTTACTCTTTCTAGAGTAAGCGTTAGCATACAAGGGTAGTCTGAGCCGAAGCCCCTTTTACTCCTTGGAGTAAGCATTTTTGTATATGAAAAACAATCTGAGCCGAAGCCCCTTTTACTCCTTGGAGCAAGCATTTTTAGATCTAAATTGGCCTTACCTTTGGTGGGGTCAATTTAGTTCTATTTGGTTTATCGAATACCAGCGATTTGGCCGAAGCCAATCGCTTTCGATGCGAGTTTTTTGGGGAATAGCTCGTTCATATATTTTATATGAGTTACAGTTGGCATCGCCTTGTTAAAAATCTCACCCCTTGGTAAGGGTTCCCCTGTGAGGAAAAGAGTACAGGCCTTTTTGAAGGAAAAATAAAAATCTACTCTATCAATTGACTTCGTTTATAAGTTACGAAGCCAATTGTTACATGGTGTTCATAGATAGTACCTTCGCAAGCTGTCCGCATTCCATGAATGCGGCAGCTCATTGCCTTCGCCATCACCCAGGTAGAATGATCCTGGCCTATTGCTTTTGGTTACAAGGAATGGGCCTTCCCATTTGTTTTGCAGCTTCCCCGAAGGCATACTCGGGTTCTTTCTTAGCACCCAGTCGCCTATCTTGATGTCTTTCCTTACCACTTTCTTGTCACGCCATTTTCTCGTTTCTTCCTGGTACTTGGAGATGTTTTTGGCTGCTTGCAGCCTGTATATTTTTGTGAGGTCTTTGTCTATAGCTTCGCTGTCTTTGGGCGCTTCCTGCTGAGTGCGAAGCCCCTTATGAAGAATCTCCTTCGGGCACACTGCCTCTTCGCCATAAAGCAGTTTGAAAGGTGTGAACTGGGTTGCTCTTGAGGTGGATGTGTTGTGAGCCCAGATTACCTTCGGCATTTCCTCCACCCATTTGCCTTTTTTCTTACAATTTGCAAGGCATTTTCTGATGGTAGTGAAAATGATGCCATTTGCTCTCTCGACCGCACCATTGGACTGTGGGTGATATACTGATGCTAATCTTGCCTTCGTCCCGATGGACATGCAGTACTGCCTAAATTCGTCACAGTCAAACTGCTTTCCATTATCCACTGTAATTTCCCTTGGGACTCCAAATCTGCAAACGATTTGCTGCCAGAAGAATTTGATAACTGTCTTCGCTGTGATGTTTGCCAATGGCCTTGCCTCAATCCACTTGGTGAAATATTCCACTGCAACTATTGCATATTTCAGGTTTCAAGCAATTTTCTGGTTGCTGCACATTTTTGACATTCGTCACAAGTCTTGACAGTGTTTGTTGCATCATTGATGATCTGAAGGCCAATAAAACCCTTGTCTCATTGCCTTCCCTACAATTGCCCTCGCTCCAAAGTGAGCTCCGCATAAGCCACTGTGTACCTCTTGTACTAACTCTCTGCCTTCGCTTATTGACACGCAGCGAAGCCAAGGAGCCACAACTCCTTTCTTGTATAGAATATTGTCAATGATTTGATATGACCTTGTGATGTGAACCCACTAGGGTTTGTGCCCGATCTTTCGATGAGAGGCGTGGGGATAATTCGATTGGAGGAGACAACGTTCACGGCCCGACTACAACCTTTCCAAGGATGCGCCTTAGCAACCGATACACCACCTCCTATGGCTGCCGTAATCTTGTGGAGCGCGTCACCCGGCCACTAGGGCACCCGTTCCTGCAAGCAATCGAAGAACAAGCAAGAACAAGTAGAACAAGCAACTAAATTGCAAATATGGAGATGAATACCAATCTGAAATCACAAGGTGGGGTTCTGAAACGAGTAGAATGGGTGGCCTCGCCGATACACGCGTCTACAAGGAAGTAGCAATGGCTAAACTTACAACTAAACAAAACCCAATCTGTTTGTGGCAGCTATGGAGGTATATTAGAGGGTAGGGGACGACTAGGACGTGGTGGAGGTCGTCCCACAACCCTAGGATGCGCCCCTATTGGGCCCCACATGATACACGGGCCATCGGGCCAAAATCAGGCGACGCAGCACCCTGGACAGAAAAACCTATGGGGAGTAAATCGACGATTCCAGCCGCCTCGAAATAGATATGGACTTGAGTCTAGATCCATATGAAAACTGACTTCAAGACACTTCCATGAAGTACTTGAACGCCCAAACCGGAGTTCGGATGAAGTCGTGGTGGCCTCCACAAGTTGGCCCAATGCTGCAGTCTGAATCCAACTCCAAACCTGTTGGATTTGATCTCTTTCTTTCCTTGGGCCAAAATTGACGTGGTGGCCTGGTGGAGGATGTGGGGAATACTTGGACTTGGCCCCCAATCAACTTCTTTGGTCCTCCATGCCTTCCATGTGTGTTTAACACCCTTTTTGATCCACGAATGTATTTCTGAAAATGACAATGAACATGCATCATGGCGTAGCATCAATTCATCAAATGCATCACATACAATCATTATAAAGAATTGTTTCACCTTTAAATCAAAAGTTGCTATTGTGGTTGTATCTGAGCTAGAGATGTCCTCATCACCTTGCTCTCTGCTGCATGGTTTTGAGGTCGTCTTCGTCAATTGGTTCATAGTATCCTCTGAGATATGCCATTATGGATGACTGCCAGTCCTCTGAGTTTATTGCACTGATCAATTTTGGTTGCTCATCAAGATCTTTGATCGAAGGCATTGTCAATGTCTGAAAGAAGACATCGGGTGGCAGTTTGTCCCCCTTTGCTGCTGCTTTGGCCAATGCATCAACTTCTTCATTCTTGGCCCTCGGGATGTATTCTACTGTAAAACCCTTGAATTTTTTCTCCATTGCTCAAACTGTAGTCAGATACTTGATCAGCTCTAGTTGTTTTGCAACACTTTCTTTTTTGATATGATCTGCTACCACCTTCGAATCAGTTTTCACAATGAAGCGCTGAGCCCCCAGTGCCTTCGCTTTTCTGAGCCCCAATAGCACAGCTTCGTATTCAGCGACATTGTTTGTACTTCTGTCGCTGTTTTTGCAGAACTCAAGATTCGCTGCATATCTCATTTTGACGCCCGAAGGCGATTGTACAATCGCCGGGATGCCAGCTCCTTTGTCTCCCCAAGCACCATCACAATGTATTAGCCAGTTTTCTTCTCTGATTGGACTTTCTGCCGAAGGTGATGTCCACTCGGCTATGAAATCAGCCAAGACTTGTGATTTCACTGCTGTTCTTCGCTCCAAATCTACCACATATTCAGACAGCTCTGCGGCCCATTTTCGTATTCTTACCAAAGCTTCTTTGTTACTCAGTAGCTCTTTTAGTGGTTGATCTGTGAGCACTTTGATGTTGTGCCCCTCGAAGTAATGCCTTAGCTTTCTGGATGCCATCACCACAGCATAAATCATTTTCTCAATTTCGGTGTAGAATAGCTTAGACCCGTTCAATGCCTCAGAGACATAATATACTGGCTGCTGTATCTTTCTGCCTTCAATTAGCTTCTCCGTAACGAGTGCAGCACTAACGGCTGATTGTGAAGCTGCGATGTATAACAGTAAAGGTGCCTTTGGGTCAGGTGTTGTTAGCTTTGTGAGCTGCATCAGATATTGCCTTAGCTCATGGAATGCCTTTGACTGCACTTCTCCCCATTCAAACTTTGTTGTATTTCTGAGAGTTGTGAAGAAGGGTAAACTGCGTTCAGCTGCCTTTGCAATAAACCTGTTAAGTGCTGCGATTCTGCCAGATAATTTCTGCACATCTCTAATGCATTTGGGCTCTTCCATGTTGAGAATTGCATTGATCTTTTCAGGATTGGCTTCGATTTCATTGGTTGACACCAGGCAGCCTAGAATCTTCCCTTTGGTTACTCCGAAGACACATTTCTCCGAGTTGAGTTTGAGACCCGCTTGTCTCATTCTTGCAAAGGCAACTACCAAGTCTGAGACATGATCTTGTCTTTTGACACTTTTAACCAAGATGTCATCAACATATGCAAGTATAGTTTTGAAAAGTTCTTCTTTGAATACGGTACTTGACATGTGACAGAAAGTGGTACCAGCGTTTCGAAGCCCCTCGGGCATTCTGATGAAGCAAAATGTGCCAACAGGAGTGATGAAGCTGGTTTTTTCGTCGTCTTCTTTCTTCATCCATATCTGTTGATAACCGGAGAAGCAGTCTAGCAGAGACATCATCTCACTTGCAGCAGCTTGATCAATGATTTTGTCAATTTGTGGGAGTGGGAAATCATCCTTGGGGCATGCCTTATTGAGGTCGGTGAAATCAATACACATTCTCCACTTGCCATTTTTCTTTTTCACTGGCACCGTGTTTGCTAGCCATTGAGGGTATTTGACTTCGCGTATGACATTTGCGCCTAGCAGCCTTTGCACCTCAGCTTTGACTGCACTCACTTTTTCTTCGGACATTTTCCTCAGTTTCTGCTTCTTCGGCCTCATTTCAGGGCTGATTGCAAGTTTGTGCTCAATTATGCTCCTGTCAACGCCTGGTAAATCTTTACTTGACCAAGCGAAGACGTCTTTGTTATTTCTCAAGAACTCGATGAGTCTTTCTTCTTCATCGGGCTCAAGATTAGAGCCAATAATGACTTTCCTGTCGAAGACATCAGGCTGTAACTGCACCTCTTTTGTTTCTGTTATGCCTTGCATGCTTTTATCTTTCTCAGCAATTGCCTTCTCCTCAGGGTAGATGGGTTCTTTTTCTTCGAGCACATGTACCTTTCGCTGGCCTGGAGTGTTGGCATATTCGATTCTTCTTGCCTTTGTTTGATCATCGAAGACGGTGATGACGCCTTTGATAGCTGGCATTTTCATGCACAAGAAAGCTTGTCTTATGATGATATCGAAGGCATTTATGACTCCTCTGCCGAAGACAACGTTGTAGTCGAAGAACATATCAACGACGTCGAAGGTGATGTATTCCGTTCTTGTATTTGATGTATCGCCAAAGGATACTGGCAATGTGATTTTCCCCAAAGTTGCAGTGCGCTTCCCCTCGAAGCCAACTAAGGGCTCTAGATTGTCTAGGTTGATGTTGGTCATTGACCTGAGTGTCTTCGCCAAGATAATATCTGCAGAGCTGCCTGTGTCCACTAGTACTTTCCCAATTGTCTAGCCAGCAATGTTGGCTTCAATCGACATTGCGTCATTGTGTGGAAAGTTGTGGAGCTTGAGATCTTCCTCGGTGAAGGTGATTGGCATGTGAGACCATTCCGATTTCTTGTAGGGACCGTCAACTGAGATGTTGTTGACTTGGTGAAAGTAACTTTTTCTCTGCTTCTTCGTCTCGAAGGCAAGTGAAGATCCTCCAGTTATAGGCATAATGAGGCTATAGCTGGGTAAGGGATTTGCTGTGGTTTGGTCTTGTTGTTTTTGTGGTGGTGGGGGTGGAGGTGGCAATTCCTCTACCTTGATATCTTTGTTTGGGATAGGCTGGCTAGTTTGAGGGTAGAATTGTGGGTACAGGGTTTGTGGGTAATAATGCTAGAATGTTTGCGGTGAAGGCAAAAATTGAGTTGCCATTGCTATTGTAGGATGGACAAAGTTTGAGGTTAGAGAGGGATATACTGGGCAGTATGGTTGGGTAGCTTGGGTTTGTGTTTGGATTTGGGAGTTGGGGTGTGAAGCCATGGATGGCTTCATTTGGGTAGCTTGGATTTTGTCTGCCTTCAACTTGTCAATGGTTCTCTTGATGTCTCGGCACTACTCTATGCCATGGGTGTGATTTTTGCCATGATATTGACAAAACAGCTCTAGTCCCGAAGGTGGACCCCTTCCTCTTCCTCGGCCTCTGCCGGTTCTTCCACCCCTTTGGGTGGGCTCATTTCTTTGGTTCTGGTATTGGTTTTCTGGGTAGATGGGTTTGTTTTGTGGGAGCGAAGGCGGGCTCTCCATATTCATGATGATTTGGGATGGGTAGTTTTGGTAGTGGTTTTGGTTGTAGTGGTGCTGCTTGTTTTGGGAGTCATACTGGTTTCTCAAAACGGCTTCTCTAGCAATTCGCATTCGGTTGTCATTGTTGGATCAACAATATTTCTTGAACTCCTCATATAGATCTCCAAGGGTTGCTGGTGTTTCCCTTGCAATGTGCTGCGCGAAGAGACCTGGCCGAAGCCCCTGGATTGCTGCAAACTTGGCGGCTTCGTCAGGAATATGGGGAGCCTGAGATCGCAGTCCCACAAACCTGCGAAAGTAATCCTCCAAAGATTCCTTCGTCTGTTGGTGTAGGGTTAGCTCTGCATATGAGAGTGCTTGGTCTCCCAATATGCTAAAATTTTTGATCAGCTCTCTTTTCAGATCATACCAACTGGTGATGGATAACCCTGGAAGCTTGGTGTACCAGTTCATTGCGGTGCCATCGCAGATGATGATGAAAAATTTTGCCAATACGACGTCATCTCCCCCTGCCGAAGCTATTGCAGCTTCATAGCTCATGAGAAATTGCTTGGGGTCGGTGAGGCCATTATACCTTTGTAGGGAGATAGGCTTGTACGAAGGCGGCCATCTTGCCAATTGCAGATTTTCTGAGAGAGGGCAATTGTGGTTGATGGGACGAGTGTGCAGCACTTGGAATCCGGTCTTAGATGTGGACATACGATTTGGTCCCCTATTGGCGAAGGCAGTTTGATCGTTGAGTTCTGCTTGGAGTTCAGCAACTTGTTTCTTGGCTCTTTCAAGTTCTTCTCGGAGCTTCACAGCTCTGGGATTTGCAGTGTTCAGTCTTCTTTGCTTCGCTTGCCTCAGCTCCTCCAACTGCTTTCTGACCTGCAGCAGTTGGTGTTGTTGTTCTTCTTCTTCTTCCTGCATTTGCTGTTGCAGCTCGAGCTGAGCAGCTTCGAGCTCTCTTTGCTGCTCCAGACGGCGAAGGCGGAGCCTGTCCTCCACCCTGCGCAGCCTTTCTTCGGTGGTGAGAGCGTCTTCATCGACTTCCGTTTCCTCAGTAGCGGCTTCGTTTATGGGTGGAAGTGTGGCTGGTGGGATTAAGGCTTGAGCATCGAGTTCGCCTGTGGTGGTTGTGTCTTCGGTGGTATTTCTGGGGTTCTGGTAACTCTTTTGGCTAGTGGCATGGTGGTATTCGTGGGTTGTCTTCGCGCACAGCACAAACGGTGGGCGCCAGTTGTTGGGTTACAAGCCGAAGCCAATAAGCCCAATCAACAGCCAAGACAGAGGACAGGGACAAGCAACAGTAAATTACTTATCAACAGTGTTCCCAGGAATTAGCCCTTTACACGTTGGTGGGAGGTCCCCATTTATAGGGAGGTCAAGAGGCACCTTTTATATTCCCCTTATACTCTTGAAAACCAGGCATCATCCTTTAGACTAAACAACTTAGACTTTCCAAGGGTACAAGAGTACATCCGCATGTCTTAGTGTGAATGCGTAGACCAGCAACTCCGTCTTTGACTCGGTTTGGACCTGGTCCACGCTCCCTTCACCGTGCCTCCAATGACCTTTGTCGCCTTCACCACTCGGAGTGCCTTCGGTCGGACAGCGCCTTCTCCCGCTCAGAGAGGAAAAAGGCCGCCGCGCCATCACCCGAGCTTGTCTTTGTCCTGTGTAACAAGATGAACCAAGCATACGTAGGTGATATCTGTAAGTTACCTTCGCACCTGCCTAAAATCCGACCAGGAGAGCGAAGGCGACAGATCAGCTCATAATGCCTTCGCATCCATTTCCGGCGCCATCCAGCACCGAGAGCACCGGACGCATGCAATGCTCATATTTACCTCCGCAGGTGAGTAATTGAAATCAACGTTGCGAAGGTAATGGACCACAACAGAACACCCTGTCACCTGCGAAGGCAGCGAGCTTTCATGTACGTGTAGCGAAGGCAAATACATGGTGCTCAAAAGCAAAATAAGGGTGAAGGCGTTTTTTTTGACAGGCCAATCCCCCAACACCCCGTGCATTTAAACTCCACTTCGCACGTCTCCCGAAACTCTAGCAGTGCACGCGCCACAAATCACGACACTGTTCTGTTCCTCGATCCGCGCCGCCCTAGGGTCTTTAAATATCAAACCCCTTGGATATATCCATACTTGAACCTTCCCCACTAAGCCTTCCCCTTCCCAACACCATGGGAAAAAAGAAACTTAGCCACAAGTTCAAGTTGCCTCGCCTCCTTTTTGGAGACTCCCCTCGCAGCTCCATCGCGCTGCCGCCCGACGTGCCGGAAGGTCCGCCGGCAGTTGCGCCACCTCCTGCTCCCCCTCTGGCTCCCTTCCTAGCTCTCCCTGGTACGGGGATGAAGGAATCGAGGCCGAACCGCAAGAAGAAGCTCCAGCGATGGCGTCCACGGCTCCCAAGGCTGCTCCGTCAAGCATCGCCGCCGGGAAAAGACCTGCGTCACCATCTCCAGTCCCGGCGTCCCCCATCTCCATCCCTTCGAATGATGAGTCGGAGCAAAGGGGTAGTGGGGCTGGACTGAGGCCGGAGTCCTCGCGTGCAGGCGCATCTTTGTTTTCTGCTCCGGTTGACACTAGCGGCGACGAGGAGTTCGCCCGGCGCCTCTTCGTCTCCTTGAACTGTGAGCTGATCGGGATTCCAGGAGATGGAGCGCTTGTGGACCTCGTTAGTGACTCCGAGGAGGAGAACGCGGAGGAGCCTCCACCGCCTAGCGCCACACCGCCTTGATCTTGGCCGACGATGTCGCTCGTGCTAGGATCGTTGTTTTAAATTTTTAGTTTCAGGATAGTTATCGATCTCCTGTGAAATGTACTCCTTTTGAATCAATGAAGTAATTTCACTTGGAAGATGAAACAATGATCCCTTTCCTGTGTTCAGAACTTTTTGCATTGATCAGTCTATAGAAACTGTTTATTCAGAGAACAAAATCCCCCGAACAAAACTTCCCTCAAACAAATCAACTGCTTAACATGTTTGGGAAATTTGCTCACAGTCAAAGATGATCGGGTTATTTCCTCAAAACATATTATATTCGGTCATTTAAAATCATTGGCTTCTCCAATAAGCTATCAATCCAAATGCATTGAATTTGACCTACACGATTTTTGAAACGACACTTGCCGCAGAGAAAGGAAAGAATCTTTTGACCTAACAGTGACTGCGGACAACGCGGATTGAGGCCAGTTTTCTCGGGGTTCGTGCTACCTCTCGAAACCATAAAGCCCCCAGGCGCAGCCGCCTGGTCACCATTTAGGCCTTCGTCTTCCTCGCTCGCATCCTCCACAACTCACCACTCCATATTTACTTTCCATCATCTGATTTCTCGTTTCTCCAACCCTCCAGCCACATCTTCGCCGCCATGGTTTCTTCTCGCCAGTCTTCATCCGGAGACGAATCGTCCGAGGAGCAGAGCAGCGCCACCGCTCCCGGAAGGGAGTTGCGCAGTGGATCGACCATCTACACCACCGACAAGTACTGGGACAAATCTACCACCATGGCGAAGCAGCTGCAACAATTGGAGAATCTTGGACTGCTTCCCGACACCACCACCTTCCCTCGCCGTCCAGCGAAAGGTCAGCTTTACGCAACGCCCAACACTCTTGAGTCCGTTGATGATCGGCATGATCTTTCTTCACGCAAGGGCCCCTACCTGGCGTGCCTCTATCGAGGTTGTACTCATCAGATATTTGTCCGGCAGGTACACCGCTTCGTGCGAAGATTGATCACAGTAGATGAACACAGAGACTCAGGATTTTATACTGGTTCAGGCCCTCGAGATCGAGTAATAACCCTACGTCCAGTTGTTTGCTTGTATTATCTCGGCGAGTACAGATTACAATGGTGTAACAAATACTCTTGGGTGGATTCGCTAAGATTGCGAATACCCTCTACGTGCAGGACCCTCCACTATTTATATCCTGGGAGACGTGCCTTACAAGACAAAACAGACCTAAACCTAGTAGGACTCCAACTATCATCGGGCTTTCCTTCTGCGATCCAGCTGTCGTGTCTTGTACGGAGTCTTTCTTCGCTTGGAGTCGGTAGTCGGCAATCCTCGTGATCGGGCACCCGGGTATTATTGCCTTAACCGTGGGGCACAGTCACATTTATAGGTTCTCGTCATGCTCTAGCACCACGCTCATGCATGAGACGACAACCCTAGCTTTCCCAGGAAACATGGAACTAGAGCAAACCCGAAGGAACAACGAACCGATGTCGTAGCTTAGATCGACTTGCCTATGCATGAACATCATATATCTAATGATAAGGCATGAACATGATATGAACACTATAGAGATAGCATTTAGATGGAACTCCATAATTGTATAAATACCGAGAATGTATACAAAGACCGTACCGAAAGCCAAAGGTTACATCCCATAATGGCCCAAGGACAACTTGGAATACAACTAACGAAAGCACTAGCCTGAGCTCCACTAGACTAAGGACTACAAGAATAGCTTAGAGAGGGAGAGAGGCCCTTCATGGATGAGTCTGTGTTGAGAGGGCTCTCCACCCCTCTATTTATACTAGGGGAGAACGGTTCCCGGTGCTCCTCAGGGGGGGGGGGGGGGGGGGGGGGGGGGGGGGGGGGGGGGGGGGGGGGGGGGGGGGGGGGGGGGGGGGGGGTGGGGGGGGGGGGGGGGGGGGGGGGGGGGGGGGGGGGGGGGGGGGGGGGGGGGGGGGGGGGGGGGGGGGGGGGGGGGGGGGGGGGGGGGGGGTTCCCGGTGCTCCTCAGATGGAAAGCTCTCTTGGCGCGAAGGGGGCGACGCGGGAAGCCTTGGTGTCAAAACTTAGCGCCAAAGGCCCCTATCCAGGTTCGGCCGAACCCTAGGGGGCATATTCCCTGGAGATTCTCCTCCTGTGGTTGACTTGTGGGTCTAGGGTTCCTTTGAGATCGGTTTCCCTACTGGTTATGTCACGCCCCAAACATAGGGCCCATTTGTAACAGTCGCCACATATTTATCAAAACTAATAAACATGTAAGGCTTAAATCAAAACCACCCATTATTCATTGACAATACTTGCCAATTATTCATTACATTTGATATTGCATAAATAAAAATCTAAAGAATCATTATTCTAAGATCTTGTATGACCCTTCCCGTCAGTTACTCCTACGGTTCATCTTCATGCCCCGACATGGTTTCGGCGGCATGATCATCATTGCTTCCAACTGTAAAAAATTTGGTTAAAGCAGGGTGCTCAGCAAACAGATCCACAAAATAATAATTTAAAAGCTGGTGTTACATATGATCACAAGCTTCCCAACCTGGGAGTCACAGGGGTGAAATTCCATACTTTATACTCTTAAGAGGGGTACTCCGACATCGACAGTCCCTACTAAAACAAAGGTTTCAGTAGAGCTGAGCCCTTAAACCCACATATAATGACACCTTGACCTACTAGTAATCGGCCATTCCTACGGATCCATCACCGACTACTCTATTCTGTACAAGAGTCATTCCACGTGGAGAACCCAGACAGTCCCACGCCTGAACTGCAACCGGTACAATAGAATTGCTATGGCAACACCAATTTTCACAAGTAGAATGGTAGGCAGTAGTACATAAACATTGTAAATGATATGAAAATTAATGTAAAATAAGAACAAGGTAAGAGGAGAGTACTAGGGTGGTCTGCTTGCCTGATCAGACCTCTGGCAAACAGCAGCACTACTCCAACCACGAGCTCTCAACGTCTCGTCTAGCTTCTTGAGCAGAACCTTGATACTTGCTCTAAGACAGTATGTTTCCTGATATGTGTGCTTGCTGGATACCAACACTCCTATTTATAGGCAACAAAAGGCGGCATCCAAAATAATCTAGAGCCCTCACAAGTGGCCTTTGGCCTTGGTCAAAAGGTGACCTTTCAGGTGAAAGAATAGGTAGTCTAGGTGAATATAGGGTGATCATTTACTGCAGTCATTGAGCTGTCTTTATACTGACCAATAGTTTGCAAAAGAACTTATTTAAATACATTGGAAAGAGCCACCTAAATGCTTAGTTGTCCATGTGCAGTGCACACGTAATGTACTGCCTGGTGTGGTTACTACTTGAATTTCTTTTTTTATTCTTGCCAACATGCCCAAACTAGAGTTCCAATTTGTCTTTTCTTCAAAGTCTTAAAATACCTGTTTCACCATGATCCAACGTCATAGGTTACTAAACATTTTCATAGTACTACTAATTAATCATTGGTAGACCCGATTTACGAGACAGTCAAAAATTGCATACTTCCCATGTTGGTTAGTATCTCACTTAAACATGTCTCTTCTACTAATGTAGACATAAGTGCTCACATGCAACTAAATTAACAAGGACTCGTGAATCATATTTTATTACTATGTACGAATATTTTTCTCTCTTTGCTCAAACATATAATAGGCTATTAAATTAATGTAGCCCAATTGGATTAACTTTGGTTGAAAAGAAATTTTGGAATGATATAAATAACTATGGGTATTACAGGTTAACCCATGTATATCACACCCCGGTTTTTGGCCTTCTCAGAGTTTCCAATAAATCCTAAGATTTGGATAGAATCAAATAGAAAGTTTGTTTTCGTGCCAGCCTTCATAGTGTTTGTTGTGTGTGTTTGTTTTCATAAAACCTGATTAGATTCTCGGATAGGTTCTCTGGAAATTTTCTGGATTTTTCTGGAATTTATTCCAATTTTCCTAGAGCTAAATCCAATGTTTGGAAGCTACTAGAACCTTTTTCATGAGCTCCAAATATTTTATTTGGGTTCATTGTGTCCAATTCTATCTCCGGGATTTTGCTCGGAATTTTTGGACACTCCGGGATATTTTTCAAGGTTTAAACAGAATTATCTAGACTTTTTTGGATTTTCTTTTAACCTGAAAATGTTTTCCCGGATTAATGGGCCGAGCCCGTCTAAACCTAAACCAGTTAAGTCTGCCTTTTGCCCCTAAGTTTTTGGCCCGGTCCGAAAAGCCACCTTGAACTCCTCTGCCGGACCAACTCGGCCCGGCTACCACCCTCTCCCGTTTTCTCTCTTCTGAAGACGCCCGACCTCCTTTACGCTTTCAGCCGGGACGCTGACAGGTGGGACCCACCTGTCGGGTCTGTCTTCCCCGCCGTGCTCGACCGGGACACCAGTCCGCAACGGCCGACGGCCTCTCCCGCAACGCCATAGGTTACTAAACATTTTCATAGTACTACTAATTAATCATTTCCGGCCGCCCCGAGCCTATCCCCTTCGCCCCTCCCCCCTATATAGTGCGCACCCCGAGGCCCGCGTGACCCTGCTGCCCTCGACGCCCTTCCCATCTGCGTCGCACCGCCGTCCCCGTTCAACCGAGCAGAGCACCGCCGCAAGCCGCCGTCCGCCCGATTCACCGCACGCGGAGGCCGTTGGAGCAAGAAGGCGCCGCCACAAGCTCCCCGGCGCCGAGCCACACGTCCGCCTGCCCTCCGCGTCGCTTGAACGCCTCCAGGAACCGCCACCACCGGAGCTCCGCCAGACCAGCCGCCCCGCACCGATGCCCCGCGTCTCCGCCGACCCATCGCCGTCCACGACCCCATGGTAAGACTCGCCTTCTTCCCCTCTCTCTCCTGGATCAAACCGCGCGCCAAATGGACGACCGTAGCCCCTGCGCCGCCCAAGTCCGGCGAGCCGCCGCCGTCTACCGCCATGCGCCGCCGCTGTCAGTCGCCGCCGGCGACTTAAACCGAGCCGAGCCATCGTCAGCCCTCCATCTCAAGATCGACGGCTCAGATCAGAACCAAAATACCCCTTCGGCCTTTTTGCTAAAGAGACCCCAAAAAACCCTGAATTTAACCCCTAGTTCGGCCCTGTCTTGAGAATCTTACCATCTAGCCCTCGAAGTCTATAGTTATTTATGTTTAGGTCCCTGATTTTTCGCAGATAAGCCCCTAGACCTTGTTTAGCCCCTAGATTGCACGTTTTAGGTCCGATTTGATTCGTTCAAGTTGCGTTGGCTTCGTAATAATATAATCTACGCGTTAGCAGTGACGTTCACCATAACCCTTGCTTCTAAAATTTAATTAGTGATTAATTTGATTAATAGTCAATTTGAACTAGCTTTGCTAATAAAAGATGATTAGGCTTTAACACCTAGCCTTGTGTCTTGCCCATAGGTTCAGCAGAGCCCAAGATTTCATGGTGATCATAATCTATCCAAAGTTCATCCTTTTGTTCTGCCACATAATTCACCTACACCTTGTATTCCCATCTTATGTTATTTTGTCATCTGGCTTAATAAATGTTTAGTGTGTGAACCGCTATAATCGCAATGTATTATTTTAATACTGAATTCATATATGATGGCCACATATGTGAAATCTAGATATTAAAATAGTATATTGAATTGTATGTGCATATACTAAAGCTTGTTGATCCATTTATACAAAATTTCATTGAAGCTTTATTCCAATATTCCATGATGACATAATGTTCATGCCTTGATGATGTCATAATCTATTTGTCCCCAACCAAAATAACTCCAGCTTATGCTCTTTGTACCAGTATGCCCTTGACCCTTCAATTGCCCATACCTTTTCCGACCTTAGCTCTATCCTTAGTGCTTCTTGCGCTCCCAAGTTCGCAGTAGCTAGTGTTTTCTAGTACGCTTTTCAAAACTGTTGTATTGATGGGTGTATTGCTTTGTTAGATGTATCTTGTGTGCTGATGTTGATCGTGCCAATCGGTGAGCTATTCGACGTTGAAGGAGAGCAAGATTCTAAAGAAGAGAATTTACTGGCAAACTTTGAGGAAGGCAAGTATAACACGAGATTTCCTTGACACATATACACATTAATAATCACTTACA
This sequence comes from Alloteropsis semialata, assembly GCA_004135705.1. Lineage (NCBI taxonomy): Eukaryota > Viridiplantae > Streptophyta > Magnoliopsida > Poales > Poaceae > Alloteropsis > Alloteropsis semialata. The sequence continues at coordinate 45,660 of QPGU01000511.1, read as the reverse complement.
TTCATGCATGAGTTAATCTATTTTAGGATATCCCTAGTATCTTTGAGACTTATTTTCTTGTTCAACCGGGTTATGCATCTTTTGGGTAGCAAATGCTAGGCTAAACAACATGAGCTTACCGTCTCTGGACGACGATACTTGGATACTTATGATCATTTGCGAATGATTAAAACTTGCTTTTTAGCAACATGGTTAGGAAGCTGGAACATGTGCTGTGTGCTTTGTTCTCAGCAAACTCTTGTTCTAGAATATGTGTTGTGTGCTTTATTCTAGGCAATTCACGATCTAGAACATGTGCTGTGTGCTTTGTTCTAGGCAACCCTTAATTTGGACATGTGCTGTGTGCTTTGCTCCATCCAACCTAAATCGGAACATTTGCTGTGTGCTTTGTTCTTAATCAACCTTTAAACTGGAACAATTGCTGTGTGCTTTGATCTGGGCATCACTAGTTATGGTCTATCTTAAAGTGGCAACCCGGGAAAACAATGCAACCACGGGAATCAAATGGGCTCTGGTCTTGACTAAGTAAATTTTGAAAGGTCTCGTAGCATCCCTATGCAGTCACACCAAAGGTAGTGTGATGAACGTGCCTAGCTAGCACTGCGTGGTTGGGTTATAAAGTTCTTCTGAACTTTTACGTGACCAGTGGGGAAAGTGTACAACCTCTGCAGAGTGTAAACTGTTATAACAGCCGTACTCACGGTTACGAGTGGCCTGGATCCTTTTTGACAGTGACTTTTACCCCGGTGATGTTTAAAATGAAATGACAATGGAATGATGGTGGACTTGATGATACTTCTCTACTTATACTTAATTTGGGGTTACAACTGGGAATTACCTATTACATTTTAGTAATTTGGTTAATGCTAAAATTGAACAATTAAAAGTGCTTACCGCAGTTAAACCGTGTCTAGCCTTTTAAGCCTTCATCCCTCGTGTTATATTTGTTAAGTAAAGCTGGTTTACTTACGCTTGCATTATTCAACAAAATCCCGGATGGGTACTCAGATGAGGCAGCACTCGAAGATTTTCATGAAGATTTCTAGAAGAGTTCTAGGTTGTGGCTCACCAGCCGGCGTCCTTGTGGAATGGAGGCTTCATCGTAAGAGATAGTAAATAGACTTCCGCTGTGGTTGGTTTTAAAACTCTTGTCTTTTGTAATAATTTCTTTTGTAATTCGAGCACTGGTTTACTTTGATTTACCTTATTCTGGAGCTATATGTGTGTTTAAGACTTCCTGGGTACACATATAGTAGCATTCGGATTTCCTTCGTAAATCCGAGTGTGACAGAGTAGTATCAGAGCCAGGCTGACTGTAGGATCGCAACCTAGATAGAAATGGTCGACGTTAAGGTTATCAATTCAACTTCTTTTGCAAAATTTCACCTCCTTGGCTTTTCGTCTCTCTTTTGCACCCTACACTCACTCTGTTTACTAAAAGAGTTGTTTCTCCCTCACCCTTGAATATTCCTTAGCTATCAACCAAACTTGTCCGCTACGTTCAATGAAGACGTTGCTAAAGATACCAAGAAAGACACCACTTCAACAAGTCATCATTGTTAGAGGAATCTGAAGACCCCATGAAGAGAGTTTCAGCGACTACATTAAAGACCTCAAGATCACTCAAACCTCGAGCCCTCGATAGTTTAGTGTTTTGTGTCTTAGGAGTTTTGAACCTAAGCCTTTGTTCTACCAATAGATCAACGATGCTAAGGTGGTGTCTAATAGTGTGCTCTTTTAAGGATGTGTGCCACGCTAGTATGTTCTTTCCTGTTTGTTATTGTGCTATGTTATGATTGGGATCTTTGCATTGATTGTAAGAATATATAGGTGGTTTGGTTTTTCTCCCTCTATCCTTGAGTTTCGTGTTCCTCTCAGTTCCCTTGGTTCCCCTTCTATTTGTCTACAAGTCCTTGCTCAACTTGCCTCCTTCACATCCTAAACCTCAAGCCTGATGGAGAGTGACAAGAGAAGCCCTCAAGAAAGTGTGGCCAATGGTGAGATCGACATTTCATCTCTGGACTCATCATCCCCAGACCACATGGAGCAGTGGCCACTGAAGATGCTTGGACCTCCAGGGAGTTGCTACTGTTGCACACAGTATGCTCATGCGTGTTTCCAGAATGACCGTAGTAAGAAGATGCTACACTCAGGTCTATCTCAAGGATCATCTACTGGTGGAGATAAGAAACTACCTTCTCCAAAAAGAACTGCTCCAGAAAGACAAGGAACTGAAGCTCAAGAAGAGAGTGTTGAGGACACATACCTCAGTGGGTGGGACATAACCTTTAGTGTGTCTCAGCCACGCAGACGCAAGCACCCAAAGTAGCAAGCAAAGAGTAAAGTCAAGAACAGTGGACCTCAATCCACCAAGAAGCAAAAGATGACTGCCGTGCCCAAGGAGCCAAACTGCATACTAGCACGAGTGGACTACATGAAAGTTGAACAAGCTAAGCAAGCAAGGAGCATGCTACTCAGGAATGTTTTGCTACGGTCCGAGCCAGTGATAGCTTTGTTTGATACGAGAGCCTCGCACTGCTTCATATCAATAGGGTTTGTGAAGGAAAACAACACTGCACCACTTGTCAAGGAACAACCAATATCTATCCGTCCTGGAGACGAAGAAATATTGCTTAGACAAGAATGTCTCGAGGTACCGTTACAAATAGATGGAGTTGAATTCAGGGTGGATACGATTGTCCTATGTATGAAAGGAATGGATATCATCTTAGGAAATGATTGGTTGCATGAACATAAGAGTGTAAGGGATTACCGTTCCATGGTGATCTCTCTAACCAATAAGCAAGGAACAGAAGTTATATTCAAGCTGCCGCACATATGGGAAAGAGCGGTATCAAGCCAGTCACCAACGGAAAGAATCATCTCCACATGAAATTGGTTCAAAGGAGCAGATTCATGATCACATCAAGAAGCATATCAAGTTAGCCATAGATGCATAGAATCTGTTAGCAAGTTGTACCCAAGAAACCCACGAAGAAGTCATCCGGATATTCCACCTTCACCAGAGTTCAACTTGAGCTATAGAAGAATCTTGTTAAGTGGGGTAGTACTGAGCCACACTTCTACTGCAACACAGAAGGTGCACAACATGTCAAGTAGTGGAGCTAGAAGGAAGTTGGAAACAATTGAAGGGCACGTTCCAAAATTGTGGAATCCTACAAAAAGGGAGCACAAGACAAATGAAAGAAGAGCATATAGGGATATGTATGGAATTAAGGTTCAGAGGAAGAGGAATACAACAATAGGAAAGACAAGCTAAGAAGATATTCGTCAGAAGCAATCGACTTTCCCCTCGCGAAACTTTGCACGAATCTCGAGGTGAGATTCATGTTAAGTGGGGTAGGCCTATAACACCCCAGGTTGTTATACAGATCCCCATGACAAGATGAGCAATACACAATAGGCTTCAAGAGACAAAATACAAAGTGAAGGCACACAAAGAACAAGCCTCATCATTGAGGAACACCAGCTGGAGAGAATCATGCTGCACAATGGAAATCCCAATACAAGACTCCAACATAGAGTGGACTCTCCCTGAATATCGGCAACATGCATCATGGAAGGATACTCACTTCTTCGACACTCCACAAGCAAACAAGTAGGTGTGTTTATAGCAAACCGAGAAGGAATCACCATCAAACAAGCCTAACAGGACAATAGAGCAACAGATCCAGCTCTATTCATATCACTTTAAACAAGAGGAGTCTTGGACACCCAATGTCTACATGGATGGAATCTTGGACACGCAGTGGTTACATAAATGGTTCAAGAAAGGAACTTTTGGGATGTCAAGAAAAGAGCAGGAAGAGGTGTGACACCCCGGTGTCACTATAGTAATTAAGACTCTTAATAAACTCAATTAAAACCAATAATGACATTCATCATTTCATAATTAGGTTGGTTTTGCATAATTGTGTGTATGTGTTGACCTAGTCAACCCAACATAGTCAAATTAGTCAAAATACGAAAATTATACCAAAATGTCATCAATAATGTCAACTACATGTTTATGAACTCAAATGAGTATGGAAAATTCAAACAAAAATTCGAAATTCGATTTTGAACTCCATTGATCGTCATTTCATGCGTCGCGAGTTTTACTTTTTACCCTTCTCGAGAAGCTAATATCTTTAGGTTTTGCCTAAACACTTGAAGTTCCACCAATATAAAAGTTGGACTACAAAGTACCCTCTTTACAATAGTGGTGATGTGGATCAAGGAAAACTTGGTTTGGTCATTCAAAATCTTGGCCAAAATCAGGTAAAACCCTGAAATTTTCAGCACTTAGACGAATCGGCTGTGTCTGAAAATTGTGGTTTTTGCCCATTTTCTCAGCCCCATAGCTCTCAAACCGCTGCTCAAAAGGAGTGACACCCTTTGTAGAAGTTGTAGCCTGATGTACCATCTCTAACTTTCGTATTGGACGAATCAGAAGTTTATATACGAAAAGTGGAGTTTAGGTCAGTTGAAGTCGGGCCCGTGAGCTGAAATTGGGACTGAACTGAATTCGCGAATTCTGAAATTCAAGATTTCACTGAAATTGAGGGCCTTGCAACTTTCAAATCATTGATCAAATGATAGAACTTCCTTTCTAAGAGTTATAGCTTTAACTATCATCTACAACTTTTGTATTGGGCGATCATGAAGTTTCTACACGAAATTGGGAGAAGAAAATCGAAGTAAATCGACCGCGTCGCTCAGCCGGGCGTCGGAACGGGTCCGACCGGATGTCACAATCGGTCCGACCGGTTGCCTCCGACTAGAGGCGACCTCGACGCCGTCGACGCTATCCGTCGTGCCTCCAGCTGTCCGGCCACGCGTCCTCGCTCCCTCGCGCCCCCTGGCCGTGCCAAGCAAGCTGGTGAGTGATGAGGACATCCCTTCCAACGATACAACCATGCCTACTACGCAGCAAGGACCAATGACAAGAGCCCGTGCACGAGAGCTAAATTATCAGGTAAACTCGTTCCTCGCTGTCCATAAACCTTCATCTCAGAATTGGATGCTACTAAATCATTGTGATGATTTTATTGTTATTAGGAATGGTGGAGAGGAAGCTAATGGGTCAACCAATCAGTTTGGACATTAAGATTACACAACAAGGAAGCACAAGATCGGACACCAAGTTCAGACTTCAAGTTCGTACAGCCAGGCAACATCAAATTGATTTGGCAATATTTCTCGACTCTGGATGTTGTTTGAGGCATATGAGTACTCATTGGAAAGCTCATGAAGTCTAGTTTCATATGGATCTAACCCCATCATCAGATTCGTCCTGGACCGCTCACAATCTGCAAAACAATGTTCGGACCTCCAGTCTGCGCAGAACCTCAGTTTTGGGCCTTGGGCCTTTTGTATCCAGTTGAGCCCATGAGGGGGCGCCTCCTAAGCTAGGGTTTCGACCCCAACACCTCCTTGGCTGCTCTCCCACTTACAAATACCACCAGCAGCAGCCAAGAACGTTTTTGGGTTTTGTTTTAGATCTGAGTTAGCTTCTTGCAACCAGTTTGTAAACGCGTGTGTCGATCAGACCACCCGATTTGCTTGATTCAAGACCCCAACTTGTATACCAGATTCGCCATTTGGTTATCAATCCGTGAGTTATTTGCTTGTTCATCTTGTTCTTGCTTGTTCTCGATTGCTAGCAGGAGCAGCGGTGTTCTTGGCACGGCAAGAACATCACAATCGGAGACGGTGTACCTGTTGCTAAGGCGCAGCCCCTTATGGTCGTTGTAGTCGGACAGCCAACGTCGAATCCACCCAAATCGAAGTTATCCCCAACTCTCATCGAAGGATCAGGAACAAACCCTAGCGGGTTCTATCATGTGGTAATCAGAGCAAGGTTAATCGGTGAGAGTATCTACTCATTCTTTACTTTACCTACAGTCCAAAAATACCAAACAAAAATAGGCTAGATCCAAAATCCCAAAACTAGTTTGAGCCTTGCTGTTCTACCTAATTCTTGGCTTGTTGAGTTTGTGGTTGCATCGTGGTGTCATGTGCTGGTTCTTAGGATCTAATCCATTAGAGTTTTGAGTTCTTGTCACGTTTTTGTCACCATTAGATTCGCTGCCACTTCCCCCCTTTCACGCCGCTGCATTTTTCCACTAATTTTCGCCACCCCCACTTCCAGATCTGCACAGGAAGAAATCTGCTCTATTTCTTGCATCCAATCTCCAATTCAAGTGTTTAGATACATTTTGGAAAGCTTACTTTGTGCTCTTCCAGGGAAAAATAACCTTGCCACCAAATTCTTTCTGATCGCTTTGTAATCGCTCTGGAGATTTCCGCATATCTGCTATGTAATTTGTGCATCTAAAAGCACCACCCGAGCACGAAGGCGGCGCGGATCGGAACCAAGCTGTCTCCCAAATAGGAAGGCGCGCTCGTTGACTTCCTCCGCGCAAACGTCGACGTGTTTGCTTGGAAGCCCTCGGACATGCCGGGCATTCCGAGAGAGGTCGCCGAGCATTCCTTGGACATCCGGCCCGGGTCCCGACCCGTGAAGCAACGCCTCCGGCGCTTCGACGACGAGAAGCGCAAGGCAATCGGCGAGGAGGTCGCGAAGCTTCTGGTGGTCGGCTTTATCAAGGAAGTGTATCACCCCGAGTGGTTAGCCAATCCCGTCCTTGTACGAAAAAAGAATGGAAAATAGAGAATGTGTGTTGATTATACTGCTCTTAACAAAGCGTGCCCAAAGGATTCCTTCCCTTTGCCACGCATAGACCAGATAGTCGACTCGACCTCGGGGTGCGAAACCCTATGCTTCCTTGACGCGTATTCAGGGTACCACCAAATAGCAATGAAGGAGTCCGACCAGCTCGCGACTTCCTTCATCACCCCGTTCGGATCGTACTGGTACGTGACGATGCCATTCGGGCTTAAAAATGCCGGCGCCACCTACCAACGGTGTATGCTTAGGTGTTTCGACGAGCTCATCGGACCGACCGTTGAGGCATACGTGGACGACATCGTTGTCAAGTCCAAACAAGCCGACCAGCTCGTGGCCGACCTGGATAGCACGTTCGCCAAACTCAGGGCGAACGACGTTAAGCTCAACCCCGAGAAATGCGTTTTCGGGGTACCCAGGGGGATGCTTCTGGGCTTCATCGTGTCCCGCCAAGGGATAGAAGCCAACCCCGAGAAAATCAACGCCATAACCAGGATGGGCCCGATTCAGAACCTAAAAGGGGTTCAATGGGTCACTGGGTGCCTGGCCGCATTAAGCCGGTTCATCTCGCGCCTTGGCGAAAAGGTCCTCCCTTTGTACCGTCTCATGAAGAAATCCGAGCGGTTCATTTGGACGGACGAAGCCGAGGCAGCACTGAACCACATCAAGGCGGTCTTGACGAATCCGCCGATCCTGGTCCCGCCAAACACCGGCTAGCCTCTTCTCCTCTACATCGCGGCAACTACACAGGTGGTGAGCGCGGCGTTGGTGGTAGAGCGCGAAGAAGAGGGGCATGCCCTCAAGGTGCAGCGCCCGGTGTATTTCGTAAGCGAGGTGCTCGGAGACACAAAGACGAGGTATCCGGAGATCCAGAAGCTGCTGTACGCCGTCCTCATCTCCAAAAGGAAGCTACGCCACTACTTTGACGCGCATCCGGTCACGGTGGTGAGTTCTTTCCCCCTCGGTGAGATTATAAATAATCCTGACTCAACGGGTCGGATCTCAAAATGGGCCATGAAACTGATGGGCCAGGGCATCACATACGCCCCGCGGACGGCCATTAAGTCTCAGGCCCTCGCCGACTTTGTTGCGGAATGGACCGAGGTCCAGCTACCCACAGCCCCTGTCGATCAGGAGTATTGGGTGATGTACTTTGACGGCTCGTTGACTCGGACGGGAGCAGGGGTCGGTTTAGTTTTCGTTTCGCCCCTCGGGGTGCAGATGAAATATGTGATCCGACTACACTTCCCCGCTTCCAACAACGCAGCCGAGTACGAAGCCCAGATTAACGGCCTGAAGATAGCTATCGAGTTAGGAATTCGGCGCCTCGAGATCCGAGGCGATTCCCAACTCATGGTTAATCAGGTCATGAAAGAGTCAAGCTGCGAAAGTGAGACCATGGCTGCGTACTGCCAGGAAGTGCGAAAGCTCGAGGACAAATTCGACGGCCTCGAGCTTCGGCACATCAAAAGGCGGTTCAACGAGGCCGCCGACGCTCTGGCTAAAAAAGCATCCGGACGGGAGCCCGTCCCGACCGGAATCTTCGCCAGCGACCAGCAAAGCCCTTCAAAAAAGCTCCCCTGTGCAGCGCAAACTGAACCGCGCGACCGAGGCTCCGCGGGACGGAGCGCTCCAGGCTCGGGGGCTGGCGAGAACGGGACCGAGGTCGTGGAGGGGTCGGGGATCGGCGCCGAGCCGACCAGCCAAGCTCTATCCAACCTGCTCGCTCTCGCCGTTGCAACGCTGACCGAGGACCAGGGATCGGAGCCCAGTGCCCCGGATTGGCGGCAACCATTCCTCGACTACTTGCTACGGGAACAACTCCCGACGAGTAAGACGGAGGCCCGCCGTGTTGCTCGGCGCGCCAAGTCTTACGCAATCATAGAGGGCGAGCTGTACCGACGCAGCCCCATGGGAATCCTACAACGATGCATCCCCTCAGACCAGGGTGAGAAGCTGTTGAGGGACATCCACGAGGGCACGTGCGGCCACCACGCTGCACCTCGCAGCCTTGTCGGAAATGCGTTCCGGCAGGGGTTCAACTGGCCGACGGCGGTGAGAGACGCCACTAAGATTGTGCGCACCTGCGAAGGGTGTCAGTTCTTTGCGAGGCAAATGCACCTCCCCGCACAGGCCCTACAGACGATCCCCATCACCTGGCCATTTGCGGTCTGGGGATTGGACATGGTCGGGCCCCTCAAGAAGGCGCCCGGGGGCTTCGAACACTTGCTTGTTGCCGTCGACAAGTTCACCA
>QPGU01000511.1:3861-34502 GCA_004135705.1 Alloteropsis semialata | reverse complement strand
TAACATTCTGATCATGAATCATTGAAACATATTCGAAGTCAAGCAAAACTGAACCGTAGGCATGCTCGCTGGGTTGAATTCATTGAGTCTTTCCCTTATGTCATCAAACACAAGAAAGGGAGGGAAAATGTAATTGCTGATGCTTTGTCTAGACGTTATACCATGCTTTCACAACTTGATTTCAAAATTTTTGGCTTGGAAACAATAAAAGAGCAATATGCCCATGATGGTGATTATAAAGATGTGTTGCTGAATTGCAAGGAGGGAAAAACATGGAACAAATTCGTCCTCAATGACAGGTTTGTCTTTCGAGCTAACAAGCTATGCATTCCAGCTAGCTCTGTGCGTATGTTATTGTTGCAGGAAGCGCATGGGGGAGGGCTGATGGGACACTTTGGTGTGAAGAAGACAGAAGACATCCTTACTGATCATTTCTTTTGGCCCAAGATGCGGAGGGACATGGAGAGATTCGTTGCTCACTGCACAACATGCCAAAAAGATAAGTCACGCCTTAATCCTCACGGTTTGTACATGCCTTTACCTGTTCCTAATGCACCATGGGAGGATATTTCAATGGACTTTGTTTTAGGACTGCCTAGAACAAAGAAGGGGAGGGATAGTGTCTTTGTGGTTGTGGATAGATTTTCTAAGATGGCACATTTCATACCATGTCATAAGACCGATGATGCTACTCATGTTGCTGATTTGTTCTTTCATGAAATTGTTCGTTTGCACGGTGTGCCAAACACAATTGTTTCAGATCGTGATGCAAAATTTCTTAGTCATTTTTGGAGAACTTTGTGGGCTAAATTGGGTACTAAGCTGCTATTTTCCACTACTTGTCATCCCAAACTGATGGACAAACTGAGGTTGTGAATAGAACTTTATCTACCATGCTTAGGGCTATTTTGAAAAAGAACATAAAAATGTGGGAAGAATGTTTGCCTCATGTTGAGTTTGCTTACAATCGTTCACAACACTCTACTACTAAAAGAGCCCTTTTGAGATTGTTTATGGTTTTGTGCCTCGTGCCCCTATTGATCTGCTGCCTCTACCAACTTCTGAGAGATTGAATTTTGATGCTAAACAACGTGCTGAGTTGATGGTAAAAATGCATGAGACCACAAAAGAGAACATAGAGAACATGAATGCTAAATATAAACTTGCTGGTATTATAGGAAAGAAGCATGTCACTTTTGAACCAGGTGATTTGGTTTGGCTGCAGTTGAGAAAGGATCGGTTTCCCGATTTGAGGAAGTCAAAGTTGCTTCCGAGAGCTGATGGTCCTTTTAAAGTTGTAGCTAAGATCAATGATAATGCATACAAACTTAAGTTGCCTGCAGATTTTGGGGTCAGCCCCACATTTAACATTGCAGATTTGAAACCATATTTGGGCGAGGAAGATGAACTTGAGTCGAGGACGACTCAAATGCAAGAAGGGGAGGATGATGAGGACATCCCTTCCAACGATACAACCATGCCTACTACGCAGCAAGGACCAATGACAAGAGCCCGTGCACGAGAGCTAAATTATCAGGTAAACTCGTTCCTCGCTGTCCATAAACCTTCATCTCAGAATTGGATGCTACTAAATCATTGTGATGATTTTATTGTTATTAGGAATGATGGAGAGGAAGCTAATGGGTGAACCAATCAGTTTGGACATCAAGATTACACAACAAGGAAGCACAAGATCGGACACCAAGTTCAGACTTCAAGTTCGTACAGCCAGGCAACATCAAATTGATTTGGCAATATTTCTCGACTCCGGATGTTGTTTGAGGCATATGAGTACTCATTGGAAAGCTCATGAAGTCTAGTTTCATATGGATCTAACCCCATAATCAGATTCGTCCTGGAACGCTCACAATCTGCAAAACAATGTCCGGACCTCCAGTCTGCGCAGAACCTCAGTTTTGGGCCTTGGGCCTTTTGTATCCAGTTGAGCCCATGAGGGGGCGCCTCCTAAGCTAGGGTTTCGACCCCAACACCTCCTTGGCTGCTCTCCCACTTACAAATACCACCAGCAGCAGCCAAGAACGTTTTTGGGGTTTTGTTTTAGATCTGACTTAGCTTCTTGCAACCAGTTTGTAAACGCGTGTGTCGATCAGACCACCCGATTTGCTTGATTCAAGACCCCAACTTGTGTACCAGATTCGCCATTTGGTTATCAATCCGTGAGTTATTTGCTTGTTCATCTTGTTCTTGCTTGTTCTCGATTGCTAGCAGGAGCAGCGGTGTTCTTGGCACGGCAAGAACATCACAATCGGAGACGGTGTACCTGTTGCTAAGGCGCAGCCCCTTGTGGTCGTTGTAGTCGGACAGCCAACGTCGAATCCACCCCAAATCGAAGTTATCCCCAACTCTCATCGAAGGGTCAGGAACAAACCCTAGCGGGTTCTATCAGTTAGGTAGACCATGGCAGTTTGACATTGATTCTTTGCATCATGGTAGAACAAATCAATACTCATTCATGCATAATGACAAGAAACTTGTTTTGCACCCAATGTCTCCTGAAGCTATTTTGAAAGATGAACTTGTTAGAGCTAGTAAAGTAAAGAATCAGGAGCATGCTAAGAGTGAAAATCAGATTGTGGCAAATGAACTTGAAAAGCACAAAAAAAGAACACCAAATCTGGCCACAATAACAAAAATGAGATTAAGCTGAAAGGGTCATGTTTCATTGCAACCAAATCTGACTTGGATGAGATTGATGCTAGTACTGCTGTTTGCTATGCTTTTATTTGCAAACAAACTTTGTTTTCACTTGAGGAGATACCTTCTTCTTTGCCTCCTGCAGTCACTAACCTTTTGCAGGAGTATGCGGACATTTTTCCAAAGGAGGTGCCACCGGGGTTGCCACCAATCCGTGGGATTGAGCACCAGATTGACCTTATTCCTGGGGTCTCCTTGCCCAACCGTGCGCCATACAGGACCAATCCCGAAGAAACTAAAGAGATTCAACGCCAAGTGCAAGAATTGCTCGACAAAGGTTATGTGCGTGAGTCTCTGAGCCCCTGCGCTGTTCCTGTCCTTTTAGTTCCTAAGAAAGATGGATCTTGGCGCATGTGTGTAGATTGCCGAGCAATTAATAACATTACAATCAGATATCGTCATCCTATCCCTAGGCTAGATGATATGCTTGATGAACTGACTGGCTCAATTGTGTTCTCAAAAATTGATTTACGTAGTGGTTACCACCAGATTCGCATGAAGCTAGGAGATGAATGGAAAACAGCGTTTAAAACTAAATTCGGTCTATATGAGTGGTTAGTCATGCCTTTTGGTCTCACTAATGCGCCCAGCACTTTCATGAGATTAATGAATGAAGTTTTACGCGCTTTCATTGGCAGATTTGTTGTGGTATATTTTGATGACATCTTGATATACAGTAGATCACTTAAGGAACATCTTGATCATTTGCGTGCTGTTTTTAACGCTCTACGAGATGCACGTTTGTTTGATAACCTTGAGAAGTGCACCTTTTGTACGGATCGAGTCTCTTTTCTTGGCTATGTTGTGACCTCGCAGGGAATTGAAGTTGATCAAGCCAAGGTTGAAGCAATACATGGCTGGCCGGTTCCCACAACGGTCACACAAGTGAGAAGCTTTCTCGGGCTTGCTGGATTCTATCGCCGTTTTGTGAAGGATTTCAGCACCATTGCAGCCCCATTGCACGAACTCACCAAGAAGGGCGTTACATTAATTTGGGCTGCAGCACACAAGAGTGCTTTCAACACATTGAAAGATAAGTTAACCTGTGCCCCTTTGCTCCAACTTCCTGATTTCACTAAAACTTTTGAACTTGAATGTGATGCTAGTGGAATTGGATTGGGAGGTGTTTTGTTACAAGAGGGAAAACCTATAGCATACTTCAGCGAGAAGTTGAGTGGGCCTAGTTTGAACTATTCTATTTATGATAAAGAATTGCTCGCTCTAGTTCGGACTTTGGAAACATGGCAGCATTATTTATGGCCCAAAGAGTTTGTTATACATTCTGATCATGAATCATTGAAACATATTCGAAGTCAAGCAAAACTGAACCGTAGGCATGCTCGCTGGGTTGAATTCATTGAGTCTTTCCCTTATGTCATCAAACACAAGAAAGGGAGGGAAATGTAATTGCTGATGCTTTGTCTAGACGTTATACCATGCTTTCACAACTTGATTTCAAAATTTTTGGCTTGGAAACAATAAAAGAGCAATATGCCCATGATGGTGATTATAAAGATGTGTTGCTGAATTGCAAAGAGGGAAAAACATGGAACAAATTCGTCCTCAATGACGGGTTTGTCTTTCGAGCTAACAAGCTATGCATTCCAGCTAGCTCTGTGCGTATGTTATTGTTGCAGGAAGCGCATGGGGGAGGGCTGATGGGACACTTTGGTGTGAAGAAGACAGAAGACATCCCTGCTGATCATTTCTTTTGGCCCAAGATGCGGAGGGACGTGGAGAGATTCGTTGCTCGCTGCACAACATGCCAAAAAGCTAAGTCACGCCTTAATCCTCACGGTTTGTACATGCCTTTACCTGTTCCTAATGCACCATGGGAGGATATTTCAATGGACTTTGTTTTAGGACTGCCTAGAACAAAGAAGGGGAGGGATAGTGTCTTTGTGGTTGTGGATAGATTTTCTAAGATGGCACATTTCATACCATGTCATAAGACCGATGATGCTACTCATGTTGCTGATTTGTTCTTTCGTGAAATTGTTCGTTTGCACGGTGTGCCAAACACAATTGTTTCAGATCGTGATGCAAAATTTCTTAGTCATTTTTGGAGAACTTTGTGGGCTAAATTGGGTACTAAGCTGCTATTTTCCACTACTTGTCATCCCCAAACTGATGGACAAACTGAGGTTGTGAATAGAACTTTATCTACCATGCTTAGGGCTATTTTGAAAAAGAACATAAAAATGTGGGAAGAATGTTTGCCTCATGTTGAGTTTGCTTACAATCGTTCACAACACTCTACTACTAAAAGAGCCCTTTTGAGATTGTTTATGGTTTTGTGCCTCGTGCCCCTATTGATCTGCTGCCTCTACCAACTTCTGAGAGATTGAATTTTGATGCTAAACAACGTGCTGAGTTGATGGTAAAAATGCATGAGACCACAAAAGAGAACATAGAGAGCATGAATGCTAAATATAAACTTGCTGGTAGTATAGGAAAGAAGCATGTCACTTTTGAACCAGGTGATTTGGTTTGGCTGCACTTGAGAAAGGATCGGTTTCCCGATTTGAGGAAGTCAAAGTTGCTTCCGAGAGCTGATGGTCCTTTTAAAGTTGTAGCTAAGATCAATGATAATGCATACAAACTTGAGTTGCCTGCAGATTTTGGGGTCAGCCCCACATTTAACATTGCAGATTTGAAACCATATTTGGGTGAGGAAGATGAACTTGAGTCGAGGACGACTCAAATGCAAGAAGGGGAGGATGATGAGGACATCCCTTCCAACGATACAACCATGCCTACTACGCAGCAAGGACCAATGACAAGAGCCCGTGCACGAGAGCTAAATTATCAGGTAAACTCGTTCCTCGCTGTCCATAAACCTTCATCTCAGAATTGGATGCTACTAAATCATTGTGATGATTTTATTGTTATTAAGAATGATGGAGAGGAAGCTAATGGGTCAACCAATCAGTTTGGACATCAAGATTACACAACAAGGAAGCACAAGATCGAACACCAAGTTCAGACTTCAAGTTCGTACAGCCAGGCAACATCAAATTGATTTGGCAATATTTCTCGACTCCGGATGTTGTTTGAGGCATATGAGTACTCATTGGAAAGCTCATGAAGTCTAGTTTCATATGGATCTAACCCCATCATCAGATTCATCCTGGAACGCTCACAATCTGCAAAACAATGTCCGGACCTCCAGTCTGCGTAGAACCTCAGTTTTGGGCCTTGGGCCTTTTGTATCCAGTTGAGCCCATGAGGGGGCGCCTCCTAAGCTAGGGTTTCGACCCCAACACCTCCTTGGCTGCTCTCCCGCTTACAAATACCACCAGCAGCAGCCAAGAACGTTTTTGGGTTTTGTTTTAGATCTGAGTTAGCTTCTTGCAACCAGTTTGTAAACGCGTGTGTCGATCAGACCACCCGATTTGCTTGATTCAAGACCCCAACTTGTGTACCAGATTCGCCATTTGGTTATCAATCCGTGAGTTATTTGCTTGTTCATCTTGTTCTTGCTTGTTCTCGATTGCTAGCAGGAGCAGCGGTGTTCTTGGCACGGCAAGAACATCACAATCGGAGACGGTGTACCTGTTGCTAAGGCGCAGCCCCTTGTGGTCATTGTAGTCGGACAGCCAACGTCGAATCCACCCCAAATCGAAGTTATCCCCAACTCTCATCGAAGGATCAGGAACAAACCCTAGCGGGTTCTATCAGTGAGCTGTCCGTCGCGTTGGCGAGATAAGGGAGCTCGACACCCAAGGGCAGTAACGGAGCTCAGTACTTCACCGGCCAAATTCGCCCCCCTGCTCTACCATTCTCCAATTAACCCCGCCACACCCTCAACCACATCGTCCTCTCCGCCCTCCACCTCCTGGTTCCCTCCGCCATAGCCCAGACGCGGAGAAATTGGAGAAAATCCGACCGCCATTGACGAAGCTCTGTTCGAGCTCGCCCTCCCGTGGTCGTACCTCCTTGTTGCCCCTCCTCCTAATCCAAGCTTCAAAATGGCTTTCCAGTGATTCCCTGAACATTCCCGACCATTCCCCTTTCTTCCTCCGGTCACCATTGGGTCGGGCCGCCGCCGCCTTCGCCGGCCGCCGGTGGCGCCTGCGGCCAGGGCCGGCTGGGCCAAGGCCGGCAACAAATCAACCACATAGGCTACCCTGTGTGGACTGCCGGGTCCATAAATCCGACACTAGTGGGCCGAGCCCCCGGCCACCCGCCGGCTCGCCCAGGCCGGGGAGGCCGCCGGAGCCGCCCTCCGCCACCGGCCAGGAGCGCCGGACTGAGCCCAGCTCGGCTCTGATCTGAGGAAGAAGAAGAGGATCCCGGGGTAAATCTTCTAAAAGCTCAGGGGGTTTTCCATAAAATGTCAGGGACTTATGTGTGAGGTGGAAAACATGCAGGGGCCTGGTTGCGAGTTTCCAAAGACCTATCCGCGAAGAAAGGACCTATCGGCGATTATTTTCAGTTTCCCAGGGACCTTGATGTAAAGATTGTTTTACTATTCACGTTTTCTTTTCCTTTAAATTTGGCTGAACTTTCGTAAATCACCAAAAATCACACAAAATTTGTAAAATCACAAACTTGGACTTTCTGGAATCCTTGAGAAATTATCTTTCCAGTGGTGTATCAAATGCATATGTAATCTGTGTGGTTCCCAATGTATTTTTGTGTGTATGAATGAATGCTTGAGAGATGGTTTATTGCTTTATAAATCATGTGAATGTGCTAAAATTGCAAAACCACTTTTGATGGATTTGTTATGATTAGTAGAGTTGAGTTGAGCATCTGTTGGCCAAAGTTTATTCATGATTGTGGTAGATTTGGGATTAAGTTTGTTTCCAACTAATTGAGAGTAGATAAATCACCAAATATTTTGTACAACTCAGAAAAATATGAAAAATTCATAGAAAATGTCTCTGGTAGAATATTAGTTGCAGTAAAAATTTCAGCCACAGAAAGTATTGGTAGAATTTATTATGATTTAAATGTTGGCTGTTAAAAGAAATATAAAACAAATAAGTAAAATATTGGAAAATTCCTAAAAAATAGGTTTAGCAATCAGGAACACAGAAACATGTTTACCTTAATTTTTGCTTATGTAAATATATTTTTCTAGGTTTAATTTGGTAAGAACGAACTAGTGGTGTTTAGACCGGTCAAACCGGTTCCAAATCCGGTCAGACCAGTCCAAACCGGTTAAACCGGTATCCCTAACCGGTTAGACCGGTTCTTTCCCTAAAGCAAAAATGAATTCCCAATTGTGCCATAGGAACCCTTTTTTTTACTACTAGTGGTCTTTTATAGATGTTTCACTTAATTTATGAAATGGTTTAAGTTGCTTTACCTTGTTAAAATGGATTCATAAAACTTCTTTATATGTTACTTCAGACCTAAACTAAGTTTAATCAGCAACTAAAAGCAACCACACCCAGTTTTCTTTATGAGTTTCTTAGTTGTTGATAATCCGTAAATGATTGCCCAGTGATGTATTAGTGAGTTGTTGCAGTTATTTCGCTAATGGATTGCTTGTGCAATACTACATCTCATGCATTTGCATCTCATGTAGATAATCCTATTGTTGACGGAGTGTACGAGCTTGAGGTAGAGCATGAGAGTGATCAAGCTGCTTCTGAGTTGAACCTAGTTGCTGCTCAAGACCCGGACCAAAGTCCGGAAGGGCCCAAGGCCGGTGATCAGGAAGGCAAGCCCCAGAGCATAACCCACTGTTACAACTAACTCTCTTTACTTATGCCTTACTTTGTGCATTTAAGTTTTGAGGAGTTGAATGAAACCCTAGTTTCATGATCCCTAGGTACCCATGTCCTAATACTAGTATGTGTAGGTCGTTTAGACTGCCATGCTTAATTAGAATCGGTAGAAGTCAAGTGATTGCCTTGTCACTCGCGAGATATCGGTTTTTACTTTGTGTTTATTTATGAAGTTCGGCAAGCAGGGCTCGTACGATATTCCTGTTTGGTTGAACACCCCGCTTGCACAGAGGATCATGGGCTAAGGCATTGATTGTGTGGCGATGTTGGTCAAGTTTTTGAAGGTACTAATCGTATGCCGGGAAATGTGGTAAACTGGTAAACCTAGTACTTGATTCAAACTGACGTCTGACGGGTCTTTCCTACTCCATTGGGCGAGGGGGATGATGGCGAGTGTAGCAGTGGCCGCGGCACAGGTTTGCCTCGGGCACCTGGGGTCCGTTGGGGCATGCACTCGGGTGGAGTGGGCCCTGATGGCAGATGGCAGGGAGAGATGGGAACGGTTGCCTCGTGAGGTCCTGGGTGTCTCTCACGGGTCGTACGATTAGGTTGTCCCATGCATGGTTAAAAATCAACTCGAGTTGTCCGTCCTTCGCGGTTACATGAAGCTGCTTGATCTCTTGTCATACATCAGTGTGCTTGGGCCAAAGGTGATGAGGACATCCCTTCCATTGATACAACCATGCCTAATGTTCAGCAACGACCAATGACTCGAGCCCATGCACGACAACTCAACTATCAGGTAAAGTCGTTCCTCGCTGTTCACACAAATCCAATCTCAAAGCTAAGCTCTCTTCTGCGCACATCTGCATAACTCTTCTGCCTAGACTGGGCTGCCTTTAAGTTCTGCCTGATGGTTTGCTCTTGCTGTTCTGCTATTCTGAGAACCTCAGGTCCAAACACTTGACTCTCTCCTGTCTGATTCCAGAATAACGGTGTTCTGCATTTTCTGCCGTACAATGCTTCAAATGGTGCCATCTTGATACTCTGCTGGTAACTATTGTTGTAAGAGAACTTTGCATAAGGTAAGCTCTTATCCCAACTAGTCCCATACTGTAGAGCATAGGCTCTCAACATATCCTCAAGTACCTGGTTAGTTCTTTCTGTTTGTCCATCGATCTGCGGGTGATATGCTGAACTAAACTTCAACTCGGTATCCATAGCCTCATGAAGCTTCTGCCAAAAGTGTGACGTAAACTGTGTTCCTCTGTCAGACACAATCCTCTTGGGTACTCCATGTAGACACACTATTCACTCCATGTACAGCTCTGCTAGCTTGGCACCTGTATAGGTGGTTTTTACTGGAAGAAAATGTGCCACCTTGGTTAGACGATCGACGATCACCCACACAGAGTCATAACCTCTCTGCGTGCGTGGCAGACCAGTGATGAAATCCATACCAACTTCTTTCCATTTCCATTCCGGTATCCGGAGTGGTTGTAGTAAACCGGCAGGTCTCTAATGCTCTGCCTTGACTCTCTGGCATGTATCACACAAAGCAACATACTCTGCAACTCCTCTCTTCAGCCCATACCACCAGTACCTCTCTTTGATATCAAGATACATCTTAGTACTGCCTGGATGAATCGAGTAAGCGGAATCATGAGCTTCCCTCAATATAGCTTCTCTGATATGTGTCACCTCTAGAACACATATTCTCTTACCATACCACAGCGTTCCTTGCTCATCGACCCTAAAACCCGGTGCGTGACCAAGCGGGATCTGCTCTGCGATTTCCTGCAGCTTCTTATCCTCTAACTGTGCCTTGCGAATTTCTTGTTCTAGAGTAGGCTCAACTTCAAGTTCTACCAAGTTAGCTACCATTCCCAGGTTCAAACGTTCAAACTCCTTGGCTAACTCGTCTGGCATCTGAGTCACCTCTACCATACTGGTGTAGGTTCTTCTACTAAGGGCATCGGCAACAAGGTTTGCCTTTCCTGGATGATAATGAATCTCTAAGTCGTAGTCCTTGATCAACTCTAGCCACCTTCTCTGTCTCAAGTTCAGGTCAGCTTGAGTGAACACGTACTTCAGACTCTTGTGATCTGTGTATATATCACACTTATGGCCAATCAAGTAGTGTCTCCAAATCTTCAAGGCATGTACCACAGCTGCCAACTCCAGGTCATGAGTCGGGTAGTTGACCTCATGCTTCCTGAGTTGTCGAGAAGCATATGAAACTACTCTGCCTTCCTGCATCAACATGCATCCCAATCCTTGTCTGGAGGCATCACAGTAGATCGAGAAACTCTTATTCAGATCTGGCAGAATCAATACTGGCGCGGTAGTCAACCTTTTCTTAAGTTCTTCAAAGCCCTTCTGACACTTTTCGGACCACACAAACTTTGCATTCTTCTCTAGCAACGCTGTCAAGGGTTTGGCTATCTTAGAGAATCCTTCAATGAATCTCTGATAATAGCCTGCCATTCCCAAGAAACTCCGAATCTCACTAACATCCTTCGGCGGGTTCCAGCTAAGAACATCCTTCACCTTCTTAGGATCAACGGCTACTCCTCCATTGGAGATCACATGTCCGAGGAATGACACTTCTTCCAACCAAAAATCACACTTACTGAACTTAGCAAACAATTGTTGTTCCCTTTGTAATACCAATCTCAGATGTTCTGCATGTTCTTCCCTATTCTTTGAGAAAACCAAGATGTCGTCAATGAATACCACAACGAACTTATCCAGATAGTCCATGAACACCTTGTTCATCAAGTACATGAAGTATGCTGGTGCATTGTTTAGCCCAAACGACATTACGGTAAACTCATACAAGCCATACCGAGTAGTGAAGGCGGTCTTTGGTATGTCTTATGGACGAATCCTCAGTTGATGATATCCTGATCGAAGGTCAATCTTAGAGAACACACAAGCTCCCCTCAACTGATCAAACAAGTCATCAATTCTAGGTAAGGGATACTTGTTCTTGATAGTAACTTCATTTAGAGCCCTGTAGTCTACACACATCCTCTGAGTGCCATCCTTCTTTTCTACAAACAGCACTGGTGCTCCCCATGGTGAAGAACTAGGACGAATGTAACCCTTATCTAACAATTCCCTTAGTTGTTTCTTTAGTTCCTCTAGTTCATTTACTCCCATTCTATATGGCCTTTTAGCTATAGGTGCGGTTCCAGGTTTAAGCTCAATAAGAAACTCAGTGTCGCGTTCTGGTGGCATACCTGGTAACTCCTCTGGAAAGACATCCGGAAACTCTCCCACAACTCTGATATCTTCCATGGCTGCTTCTTTCATCTGGTTGATTTGACAGGTTCCCAATGTAGACGGATCTGCTTGAAACTCAATCTTTTCCCCAGTCTTGGTCGTCAATTCTACTGCCCTCTGAGCACACTTGATAATAGCATTGTAGGCTTTCAACCAAGTCATTCCCAAGACGAGATCTATTCCCATAGAATTCAGGACTACAGGTGTGCCTTGAAACTCTACCCCCCTTATTTGTACTCTTACATCTGGACATGCTAATGTTGCCCTTAATTCCCCTCCAGGTGAATTAACTATTAAGGTATGTGGCATGGGTTGCATGGTCATTCTATACTTTTTCACATACTGAGCAGATATGAAAGCATGTGTAGCACCAGAATCAAACAGAACAGATGCAGGGTGTGAGTTGACTAGAAACGTACCGAACACCACATCGGTTGCTCCTTGGGCTGCCTTCTCGCTCACGTGGTTCACCTTTCCACGTGCCACGTTCTGTTGTCCTCCATTGTTGCGAGGTTGCTGGGGGTTCTGACCATTGTTCCTTGGGGTGTTGTTCTGCCCACTTGCATTCTGGCCTCTCTTAGGGCAGTTGTTAGCATAGTGCCCCGGGTCACCACAGTTGTAGCAAGCTCTGCCGGCCATCAGAGCTACAGGCACAGCATTGCTCTGAGTGAGGCGTGGTGCTGGGTTCTGCGGTTGCTGCTACTGGTACCTCTGTTGGTAGGGTTGTTGCTGGCGTTGTTGCTGTTGCTGCTGCTGTTAATAAGGAGGCCGCTGCTTGTACTGTTGGCGCTGCTGGTACTATTGGCGCTGCTGCTGATTCCCAGAGTTCGGTGGGCCTTGAATGCGGAGCTGGCCACCGGACTGTGGGTTGAAGCGGGGGCGCGAGCTATTCCCACCCGTCTGGTTGAGGAACTTTCTTTTCTTGTCCTCCATCTCTCGACGCTTGTGCTCCAGCATCAGGGCATTATCGACCAACTCGTGAAAGTTGTCAAAGGTGTGAGTGAGCAGCTGATACTGAAGGCCATCATTCAGTCCTCTAAGGAACTGCCTCTGCTTCTTCTTGTCGTCCGCCACGTTCTCAGGAGCGTAGCGAGATAATTCAATGAACTTGTCACGATAGGCAGTGACAGTCATTGATCCTTGCTTTAAAGCCAGGAACTCTTCTTGTTTCAAGGTCATGAGGCCCTCTGGAATGTGGTGAGCACGGAAACGCTCACTGAACTCTGCCCACATGATGTGGTCAGGATCCTGGTGAGAGTACAGATATGATTCCCACCATTCCTGGGCAGCTCCTTGCAACTGCCCAGCTCCATAGAGCACCTTCTCCCTGTCGGTGCACTGAGCAATCTCCAATTGACGGTTCACAGCCTTGAGCCAGTCTTCAGCTTGTAGTGGTTCACTGGCATGGGTGAAGATAGGCAGACGCCCTTTCATGAACTCTCCACGCCGATCTCTGACCTGCGGCTGATGCTGCGGTGGCGGCTGGTTCTGCAGATTCTGCTGTACAGCAGCGAATGCGTTAGCCAATTCTGCTGTACAGCAGCGAATGCGTTAGCCATCTGCTGCAGCATCTGATTCTGATTGGCCAGTAGCTGTTCGAGCGGCACTAGAGGTGCTGGCGGCGGCGGGTTTTGGTTGGCACGACCTCCACGAGCATTCCTCCGGTTGGCCATATGTTACAGACACATGTTACTGTTACTTTTCAATTCCATACCATGAATCCATTCTGAATGATCATAGGCACAAGATAGAGACAGATTTGAGAGAATTCAGCAGATAGAGAGTAGATAAAGGATATGGAAGCAAAGTAAAGAGACAGATAGATTATAGAAACCCAACTATTTATTCATTAATGAACTAAACCAATATTCTAGATGTATGTGAACAATAGGTTCACATGCACCACACTTATTACAAAGATCCAAATCACACAAGTTCACAAGAATAATAAAGCAAGCACTCATTAACACGGTTCAAACACTAAGACTCAGACGACTCACACGACTCAACTCGCATGACTAGCGTTTTTATTACAACTCAAGACCATCTAATTCTCATCTATGGTGGTGCGGCTAGCAAAAGTCCCGTAGCGAGTCCTCTTGCGGGGCGGTGCTTCTGCGAGATACTCCGGCTCCTCCATTGGTGGTTCAGCGCCGGGGTGCTCCAACTCTGTGATCCTAAGCCTTGCTGCTTGAAGCTCTTCCCACATCCTGGAGTGCTCATCCAGCAGCGAGTCAAACTCCGTGTTGATGGTCGCGGCAAAGCCCACGGTCTCCACGAGTCTTGCACTCTGCTCTCCAGCTGGGTTGGCGATCCTGCTAGCCCTCCTCCCACGTGGCACCTGTGGAATGTAGCACTCTGCCCCATCGCGAACAAGGTTGAAGTAGAGTCCACGATAGGCGTAGAGTGCCCAGCAAGCAGCATCAGTGATGCCAGCCTCCTGTGTCTCCCTGGGAGCCTGCGCGGGGTGCTCTGACTCAGTCCTGGCGGTGCCTAGCAGTCGAGCAGACACACGAACACAGCCGTGGTCTTCCAGAAGTCAGTGTAGCGGTGATGAGTCCACCACTCACTGCGGTAGTCCACACTGACATGGCCATGTCCATAGTGGCGCTGAAGTAGGCGAAGCAGACGGCGATGGAAGTAGCAGTCTCCTCCATCACGAGTAGTCTCCACCACCTTCCATCCTGTAGCTGGAGGTGGGTGGTCTTCCTCATCGTCATCAGAGTCATCAGAGCCATCATAGTCGGAGTCCTCTCCATCTGAATCATCACCATCACCTTCGGGGTCCTCTGGGCCTCCTCCGGCAGCGGCACCTTCTTGCTTGACTGGAGCTGGTGGCGCCGGTGGTGGGACAACAGGCACGAACTGGTCCTCCTCCTCATCGTAGATCTAGACCATCTTGGGATCTTCTTCAGCTTCCTCCACTGGCGGCTTCTGGATAGGCGGCAGCTCTATCTCTCCAACTGGATCAGGGTTGAAGAACTGCAAGGCATGCTCAGCAACTCTGGGAGGCAAGAACTCTCCAACACATTTGCGTGGAGTGACCTTAGTGCGAGCCATCTATAGAAGAAAGAGAACAAGGGATTAAATTAAAATTTTGTAATAGAATGAGATAGAATAATAAGAATAAAGATTTGTATAAAATAACTCAAAGTGAAACAAGAGATTAAAGTAAATTAGAAATAAGGAATAATAATAAGAATAAGTAAAATAATCAAGATTAAAACTTAAATGGAATAAGGACAAGGATAAAAGAAGACTCTAAACGACCATTCTAACTAGGCTGCGTGTCAGCACTGCTTTGATACCAATCTGTCACACCCGGATTTACGAATAAACCCGAATGCTACTATATGTGTACCCAGGAAGTCCAACACACACATATAGCTTTAGGATAACAGAATACCAAAGTAAATCAAGTGCTCGAATACAAAAGAATAGCATCTCTGAATTATTACAAATAAGACTCAAGTCTTTAATCAAAGTTTACGCATACGAAAAGATAAGCTCTCGTGGCTCCATCAACTCCACAAGGACACCGACTGGTTGACAGCTGCCTAGAAGTCTGGAAAATCTTCAGGGAACTCCACAACACCTTCAGGTTCATCTGATTACCCATCCAGGATTTGTTGAATAATGCAAGTGTAAGTAAACAAATTTTACTTAACAAATATAACACGAGGGATGAAGGCTTAAAAGGCTAGACACGGTTTAACTGTGGTAAGCACTTTTAATTGTTCAATTTTAGCATTAACCGTATTACTACAGTATGATAGGTATATCCCAGTTGTAATCCCAAATTAAAGATGTAAAGATCATCATATCATTACCAAGTTTTAGTTAAACATCACCAGGGTAAAAGTCACCAGTCAAAAAGGATCCAGGCCACTCGTAACCGTGAGTACGGCTGTTATAACAGTTTTACACTCTGCAGAGGTTGTACACTTTCCCACTGGTCGCGTAAAGTTCAAAAGAACTGTAGCCCAACCACGTAGTGCTGATCAGGCACATTCATCACACTTCCTTTGGTATGACTGCATAGGGACGCTACGAAACCTTCAAAAGTCCCTCTAAAAAGCTAAGGGCCGCTGAGGTTCCAACATGGGCGCATGAACCCAACTCCCAGGATCAACAAACACCCATGGCGCAACGTGAGTGGTTGACGGCGTTCAGGGCGCAACATGAACAAAATTGCCTACGGACATCATGGCGCAACGTGAGTCCGTCCCCGAGCAGATCAGGCTCATACTTAAACCGTGGTTCCCCTCTAACGCCTTTCGGTAACCCCCGCTGGTTAGAGTTGTACATTTTACTTAGTTAAGACCAGAGCCCATTGATTCCCATGGTTGTACTGTTTTCTCGGGTTGCCACTTTAA
Organism: Alloteropsis semialata; assembly: GCA_004135705.1. Taxonomy (NCBI): domain Eukaryota; kingdom Viridiplantae; phylum Streptophyta; class Magnoliopsida; order Poales; family Poaceae; genus Alloteropsis; species Alloteropsis semialata. Next base: position 18,442 of record QPGU01000511.1, on the reverse strand, counting down.
GATAGACTATAACAAGTGATGCCCAGAACAAAGCACACAGCAATTGTCCCAGTTAAAAGGTTGTTTAGGACAAAGCACACAGCACATGTCCCAATTAATTGAGTTGCCTAGAACAAAGCACACAGCATATGTTCCAGATCGTGAATTGTCCAGAATAAAGCACACAGCACATACTCCAAAACAAGTTTTAACAAAGCACACAGCACATGTTCCAGCTTCCTATCCATGTTGCTAAAAGCAAGTTTTAACATTCATCATTGTATAAGTATCAAGTTTCTCCATTCAGCGGTATTTAGTAGCATAGCCTAGCTCAATAATACCCATAAATGCATAACCCAGTTGAACAAGAAAGTAAGTCTCAAAAGAACTAGGGATGTCCTAAACAAATTAACTCATGCATGAACATAAGTGATTAATAGCGTGTATAGGTATCAAGGATTTCTCGTGTTATACTTGCCTTCCTCTTGGTACTGCAGCTGCTGCTCTTGCTCTTCAAAGTGTTGCTCAAAGGTCGGCTCGAAAGGCTCACCGGCTAGACTCGAACAACAATCATCAACACACAATCCAGACAAGCCAGTACATGCACATCAAGTGAAATAAATTAGAATAGTACACCAAACAATTCAAATAGTGGCTAAAAAGCTAATAAAGCTATTCTACGCATTACTACGAGCACATGAGCGCAAAAATCACTGAAATCGGAGTTAAAACGCATAATCTAGGGCTAAAACAAGGTCTAGGGGCTTAACTGCAATTAACAGAACTTCCTAAGGGCTAAACAGTAAGAAACCGAGGGTATAAACATAAATGAAGGTCAAACTCGGGGTCTAAAAGGTGAAAAGCAGGGTTTGGACGGCGGGTTCTATTATCCAAAAACTTAGGATTTAAACTGAAAGAAAACAGGACCTAATCGTAATTATTTTCTAAAGCTTTAGGACTGCGGGTTAATTATTCAAAAACCAGGGGGCTCTTAATCAAAAAGGTGAAAGGGTATGCGGGATCTGATCTAGGCCGTGGGTTTCGGATCGGGCGGTTGAGATCCTCCGGTCGGGTTTTAAGTTGCCGGCGCAGGGGGGTGACGGCGGCGTGCGACGGCGGCGGTGGCGGGCTCGCCGGAGTGGAGCGCGCGCTGGGGCTACGGTGCACTATTTCACCCACGGATTGGACCGGGAAGAAGAGGGGGATGCGGGGGTGCTTACCAGAGGGTCGAAAACAGGGTTTGGGCGGCGGAGCGGGTGAACGACGGTGAACGGCGGACGACGGCTCGGCGTCGCGTTGCGGGCGGTGCTCCGGGGCTCGGCTTGCGGCGTGCGTCTATGGGGTGTCTCCTGGAGGTACCTACGTGCGCGAGAGGGAGGTCAGGGCGAGCGCGGAGCTTCGGGTGGCAAGCACGGCGGCGGCGGCACTTACCTCGGCTATGGCGGGTGGCGGCTTTCGGGAGCTCGGGATACGGAGTGTAGGGGGGCCTAGGGTGATGAGGACATCAACACCAACGATACATCCACACCACCACCGACACCGGCAACTGCGACATCTCCACCATCTGGTCCTATTACTCGCGCTCGTGCCCGTCAACTCAATCATCCAGTGAGTTCATTCTTAAGCTCTTGTCCATTATATTTCATCAATGGAAATACGTGCACTCTTGTTTTACTTAGGAATGATGGAGAGGATAAGAAGGGGAGCGGATTCGCGTGGGCTGGTTTCGGACAGCAGGACAGCACCAACTTGTGACAACGGTCAAGACTTCATTCGGACTCCGATTGGGACGTTCAAGTACTTCACGGAAAGCTTATGAAGTCCTCTTTCAAACGGATCTGGCCTCATGATGATACCTGTTCTGAGTGGGGCGCAGTCGTCATGTCTTTACAGAAGGGTTTTCAGCCCATGGTGCTGCGCCACTCTATTTTGGTCCAATGGGCCAGTTGAGCCCACTTTGGGCGCCTCCTAGGGTTGGAGGTCGTCCTCCCAGTACTTACCCCCCCCCAGCAGCCGCCATGGGAGGGTTGGGTTTTGTTTTCATGAACTAGCTATCACTACTTCTCCTGGAGCGCGTGTGCTAATCCAGCCGCCCGTCTTCTTGTAATCGAAACCCCACATTCGATCAATCCAGACTGAGTTCTTGATTTCCCCTTGCGATTTCAGTGCTTGTTTACTTGTTCTTGCGAGTTCTTCGATTTGCTTGCAGGACGGGTGCCCTCGTGGCCGGTGTCGCGCATCACAAGGGCGCGGCGACCAGGGAAGAGGTGTATCGGTTGCTAAGGCGCAGCGTCTCTAGATTGCTGAAGTCGGACCGCCAACGCCTTCTCCCTCCCTCAAATCGAGTTATCCAGTTCGTCCTCATCGAAAGATCGGGAAATCCCCCACGGGTTCTCATCATAGGGCTCCTTTTTTATAGAGGGAGGGGACGCGGATAAGCTCGGGGAGGAATCCGTGGCGGGCACGGCAGCAACCCCTCCGCGGAACAAAATCAGCGGCACACATTGTTCCAAACAAAGTGTGTCATCAAAGAGCGTTCGTGCCGTGTGATCATCGATGGAGGTAGTTGCAACAACTTGGCTAGCAGCAACATGGTGGAGAAGCTTGCGCTTACCACCAAACCTCACCCGCATCCATATTGCATTCAATGGTTGAATAATAGCGGTAAGGCAAAGGTAACCAAACTTGTGCGAATCAATTTTGCCATCGGCTCCTATAAAGATGTTGTTGAATGTGATGTTGTGCCAATGCAAGCATGTAGTATTCTGCTAGGAAGGCCATGGCAATTTGATAAAGATTCTATGCATCATGGTAGATCAAATTAGTATTCTTTTCTATACCATGATAAAAAGATTGTGTTGCATCCAATGTCTCCTGAACAAATTCTAAAAGATGAACTTACTAGAGCTAGTAAATTGAAGAATCAGGAACATGGTAAAAGTGAAAATCAGATTGTGACAAACGAGCTTGAGAAGCATAAAAAGAACAATACCAAACCTGTTTATGATGATAAAAAGGAGATCAAGCTGAAAGGGTCATGTTTCATTGCTACCAAATCTGAATTGGATGAGATTGATGCTACCACTGCTGTTTGCTATGCCTTGATTTGCAAACAAACTTTGTTTTCACTTGAGGACATACCTTCTTCCTTGCCTCCTATTGTCACTAACCTTTTGCAGGAATATGCGGACGTTTTTCCTAAGGAGGTGCCATCGGGGCTGCCGCCGATTCGTGGGATTGAGCACCAGATTGACCTTATTCCCAGGGCCTCCTTGCCCAACCGTGCTCCATACAGGACCAACCCGGAAGAGACCAAAGAAATTCAGCGCCAAGTGCAAGAATTGCTCGACAAAGGTTATGTGCGTGAGTCTCTTAGCCCTTGTGCTGTTCCCGTGCTTTTAGTTCCTAAGAAAGATGGGTCATGGCGCATGTGTGTCGATTGTAGAGCGATAAACAACATCACAATCAGATATCGTCATCCTATTCCTAGGTTAGATGATATGCTTGATGAATTGAATGGCTCAATTGTGTTCTCTAAAATTAATTTGCGTAGTGGTTACCATCAAATTCGCATGAAGCATGGAGATGAATGGAAAACAGCGTTTAAAACTAAGTTTGGCTTGTATGAATGGCTGGTCATGCCTTTTGGGCTCACTAATGCACCCAGCACTTTCATGAGATTGATGAATGAAGTTTTGCGCGCTTTTATTGGCAGATTTGTGGTAGTATATTTTGATGACATTCTGATCTATAGCAAAACACTAGAAGACCATCTTGATTATTTGCGTGCTGTTTTTGATGCTCTACGTGATGCACGCTTGTTTGGTAACCTTGAGAAGTGCACCTTTTGCACAGATCGTGTCTCTTTTCTTGGCTATGTTGTGACACCGCAGGGAGTTGAAGTTGATCAAGCCAAGGTTGAAGCCATTCACAGCTGACCGGTTCCAACAACAGTCACCCAAGTGCGAAGCTTCCTAGGACTTGCTGGATTTTATCGTCGCTTTGTGAAGGACTTCAGCACCATTGCAGCCCCACTGCATGAGCTCACCAAGAAGAGTGCGATATTCACTTGGGCTGCACCACACCAAAGTGCTTTCGACATGCTGAAAGATAAGTTAACACATGCACCCTTACTTCAACTTCCAGATTTCAGCAAAACCTTTGAACTTGAATGTGATGCTAGTGGAATTGGTCTGGGAGGTGTGCTGCTGCAAGAGGGCAAACCTGTAGCGTATTTTAGCGAAAAATTGAGTGGGCCTAGTCTGAATTATTCCACCTATGATAAAGAATTACTTGCTCTTGTTAGAACTTTGAAAACATGGCAGCACTACTTATGGCCCAAAGAATTTGTTATCCATTCTGATCATGAGCCTTTGAAACATATTCGAAGCCAAGCGAAACTAAACCGTAGACATGCTAAATGGGTTGAATTCATTGAATCTTTTCCTTATGTCATCAAACACAAGAAAGGGAAGGAAAATGTCATTGCTGATGCTTTGTCTAGGCGTTATACCATGCTCTCACAACTTGATTTCAAAATTTTTGGGTTGGAAACAATAAAAGAGCAATATGTACATGATGCTGATTTTAAAGATGTGTTGCTGAATTGCAAGGAGGGTAAAACATGGAACAAATTCATCCTCAATGATGGGTTTGTTTTTAGAGCTAACAAGCTATGCATTCCAGCTAGCTCCGTGCGTTTGTTATTGCTGCAGGAAGCACATGGAGGAGGACTAATGGGACACTTTGGAGTGAAGAAGACTGAGGACATCCTTGCTGGTCATTTCTTTTGGCCTAGGATGCGGAGAGACGTGGAGAGGTTTGTTGCTCGCTGCACCACATGCCAAAAAGCTAAGTCACGCCTTAATCCTCACGGTTTATACATGCCTCTTCCTGTTCCAAGTGCACCTTGGGAAGATATATCTATGGACTTTGTTTTAGGACTGCCTAGAACAAAGAAGGGGAGGGATAGTGTGTTCATCGTTGTGGATAGATTTTCTAAAATGGCCCATTTCATACCATGTCATAAGAGTGATGATGCTACACATGTTGCTGATTTGTTCTTTCGTGAGATTGTTCGATTGCATGGTGTGCCAAACACCATAGTTTCTGATCGTGATGCAAAGTTTCTTAGTCACTTTTGGAGAACTTTGTGGGCCAAGCTAGGGACTAAGCTTTTATTTTCCACTACATGTCATCCCCAAACCGATGGACAAACTGAAGTTGTGAATACAACTCTATCAACCATGCTTAGGGCTGTTTTGAAAAAGAACATAAAAATGTGGGAAGAATGTTTGCCTCATGTTGAGTTTGCTTATAATCGGTCACAACATTCTACCACTAAGAAATGCCCTTTTGAGATTGTTTATGGCCTGTTACCACGTGCTCCTATTGATTTACTACCTTTGCCAACTTCTGAAAAATTGAATTTCGATGCTGCACAGCGTGCTGAAATGATTCTAAAACTGCATGAAACAACTAAAGAACACATAGAGCGCACGAATGCTAAGTATAAGTTGGCTGGTGATAAAGGTAGGAGACAACTGATTTTTGAACCTGGAGATTTGGTTTGGTTGCATTTGAGGAAGGATAGGTTTCCTGAATTAAGAAAATCAAAATTGATGCCTAGAGCTGATGGACCTTTTAAAGTACTGCAACGAGTTAATGAGAATGCATATAAGCTTGATCTGCCTGCAGATTTTGGGGTTAGTCCCACTTTTAACGTTGCAGATTTGGCGCCATATTTGGGAGAAGAAGATGAGATTGAGTCGAGGACGACTCAAATGCAAGAAGGGGAGGATGATGAGGACATCAACACCAATTTAACATTGCAGATTTGGCACCATATTTGGGAGAAGAAGATGAGATTGAGTCGAGGACGACTCAAATGCAAGAAGGGGAGGATGATGAGGACATCAACACCAACGATACATCCACACCACCACCGACACCGGCAACTGCGACATCTCCACCATCTGGTCCTATTACTCGCGCTCGTGCCCGTCAACTCAATCATCAAGTGAGTTCATTCTTAAGCTCTTGTCCATTATATTTCATCAATGGAAACACGTGCACTCTTGTTTTACTTAGGAATGATGGAGAGGATAAGAAGGGGAGCGGATTCGCGTGGGCTGGTTTCGGACAGCAGGACAGCACCAACTTGTGACAACGGTCAAGACTTCATTCGGACTCCGATTGGGACGTTCAAGTACTTCACGAAAAGCTTATGAAGTCCTCTTTCAAACGGATCTGGCCTCATGATGATACCTGTTCTGAGTGGGGCGCAGTCGTCATGTCTTTACAGAAGGGTTTTCAGCCCATGGTGCTGCGCCACTCTATTTTGGCCCAATGGGCCGTGTATCCAGTTGAGCCCACTTTGGGCGCGTCCTAGGGTTGGAGGTCGTCCTCCCAGTACTTATCCCCCCCCAGCAGCCGCCATGGGAGGGTTGGGTTTTGTTTTCATGAACTAGCTATCGCTACTTCTCCTGGAGCGCGTGTGCTAATCCAGCCGCCCATCTTCTTGTAATCGAAACCCCACATTCGATCAATCCAGACTGAATTCTTGATTTCCCCTTGCGATTTCAGTGCTTGTTTACTTGTTCTTGCGAGTTCTTCGATTTGCTTGCAGGACGGGTGCCCTCGTGGCCGGTGTCGTGCATCACAAGGGCGCGGCGACCAGGGAAGAGGTGTATCGGTTGCTAAGGCGCAGCGTCTCTGGATTGCTGAAGTCGGACCGCCAACGCCTTCTCCCTCCCTCAAATCGAGTTATCCAGTTCGTCCTCACCGAAAGATCGGGAAATCCCCCACGGGTTCTCATCATAGGGCTCCTTTTTTATAGAGGGAGGGGACGTGGATAAGCTCGGGGAGGAATCCGTGGCGGGCACGGCAGCAACCCCTCCGCGGGACGCGCGCGCGGCGGTTGCGGAGGTCCGGCAGCGGCCGGACTCGGACTCGGGTCCGAGTCGAGCGACACGGGGAGCGGGCCTGTCGGCGGCCCGGGCGAAAACGCCCCAGGCGCTGGGCGCCTTCACGTGGAGGGAGCGGGCGGCTGGGCCAGCAGGCCGACTTGGGCCAGGAAGCTAAGCGGGCCGAGTGCAAGGGAGAAAAGGGGAAGGGGCGATGCGGGCTGGGCCTGGGAGTTCGAGGGGCAAAAACTGACCGAGCAAGAGTTCAGGGGCTAAAACCGGACTTGAAGCGAAAAGAATAAATAGACACTCGTTCAAAAACAAATTCAGTGAGGATTTCAAATAGAAATTCAAAGCCCATCAAATGAATTGCTAGTAAACAAAAATATGCTTCGGCATGAATGCACACACATGTTTTCCTACGCTTACCTTTGCTTTTAATTTTTGGGACAAATTTTTAATTAACACCTATATGCCATGGACAATTCAATAATTAAATATATTAAATTCTAATTTTTATTAAGACCTAATTTTTAGGGTGTTACACATGAGTTCTACGACTCCAACGTCTTGCCATTCCCGCAACGTCAAAAGAAACCATCAGCGGATGAGCAATTCGCCAGGTTCGTAGAAGTCATTCAAAAGCTAAATATACATGTGCCATTGCTGGATGCTATGCAGGTACCTACCTATGCGAAGTACTTGAAGCACATACTCAACAACAAACGTCCACTCCCAAGTACCGAGGTCGTAAAATTGACTGAGGAGTGCAGTGCTGCCATTCTGAACAAGGTCCCAGAGAAGAAGAAAGACCCAGGATGTCCCACCATCACGTGCACAATCGGGACACAGCATTTTGAGCACGCACTCTGTGATCTGGGGGCAAGTGTCAGCGTCATGTCAAATGTAGTTTTTGACCGCCTAAATTATACAACCTTGTCCCCTACTCCCATGAGACTGCAGCTGGCCGACTCCACGGTTTGCTACCCGGAGGGGATAGCCGAGGACATTCCGGTGCGCATCCTGGATTGCTTCGTCCCTGTCGACTTCGTGGTACTGGACATGGATGTGAGCAACGACTCGTCACTCATCCTCGGGTGACCCTTCTTGAGCACAGCAGACGCTCACGTTAATGTGGGTGCTGGAGAGACCCAGCTTCACATTAATGGCAAGAAGGAGAGTTTGAGTTCAGGCCGAAGGTGGAGCAATGCTCCATGATCAAGATAAAATATGGGAGGAACAGTTAGAACATGAAGGAAGTGGAGGTTACACCTCCAGAGAAAGATAGCTTGATAAAGTTCATGGAGAAGTTCTGGGAGAAGGAATTCCCCATCCGGTATCATGCAAAGAACAAGAAGCCTATACGAGGTGCAAAAGCATAGGCGAAGAAAATACCAGAACAAGCCGTCGACCGCCAGAAAAAGGTAAAACAGGTATGGCGGGTGAAATCATCTGTATCCTCATCTCTAGGGTCAGATGCTACTTCATCAAGTTGAATCTTACAATGGAGACGTCATCACTCGACAACGTGAAACACGAGTCCTGCGCCGACAGGTACATCGGTGTCAACAAAATAAGCTTGGGGGAGGACCCCCAATCAGGTAAGTTAAGGTAAGCATTACTAATAAAATTTTTTTTGATAAAGTTAGTAGATGAGAGCTATCTAGGCTAGTCCCTTAATGTTTTAAGTCTATGCTTAAATCTTTATCTATGGATATGATGAATAGTTGCTCTTATTCCTCTCTTGTACCTATGTTTGAACCTGCTATTCTCCTAAGGTTTGAGTTTGCTGGTTGAGCATGATCTTTTTTGTTATCTTGTCTATTTATGGGTAGCATATGCAAGCTCTAGTCTAGGTTGTTGTTAGCTATGATATGATAAGACTTGAGTTACCTTAAGGCTTATACCAAGCAAGACTTGATAACCGGAGTTTTCTTTTAAAAAAAGATAAAGAGTTCCTTATGGTGATCCACATTCCTACCAAAGCCCATATTGTTTAAAACCCTTACATGAGCTACTTGTTTCTGCATTGAGTTTTGTCAAGGTCAATGTGATTCTTAGAGATTTACTTCATGCTTTTAAAGCCAAGATCACGCACACTCCACCACATACATGTTTCACTTCTACTCTAGAAGTAATCATGCCATCCATTCACCAAATAAAGGCTCTACATAAGGTATGGTACTCTTCCCCAACTTTATTGCAAAAAGAGACAAGGGCTGATAGAAAAAAATATATATTGGACACATGAAGGTCCAAGTATGTAAGAAAAAGAAGTGAGAGAGCACATGAAGGCTCTTGGTTCAAGAAAACTAGCCATGTCTCTAAAAGCAACTCTATAAGGGGAAGAGGAACCTGCAAAAAGGAGCTATTACACATCTTACCACCTACACATGTGCACATCTTGGTTTGAAAGTATAACTTACTTCTCTTTGAATCCTGGTTTTGACTTTACAATATGTGCGCTACAAGTATGCTATATGGCTCTCCTAGCACAAACTCCACTCCAATGAGTGACATGAGAGTTGAGAGAGGAAGTGACTTGAGAGGACCACCTAAGGAACTCTGCCTTTTGAAAATCCCAAAACCTACGGTTTGACTGTTAAGTAAGGTAGAAGGCAAGGTGCTTGGTCTAAGTCGTTCTGGCTATCAACTGCCCAAGACAAGGAGAAGCTACAAGCCCCATAAAAGGCCAAGGTAATAAGGAAAGTCTATTTTACCAGCTTATTCAATTCTTGGTAGAATATCTTGCTGAACCACTGGTACTTTTGAGGAGTAATGTGGAAGCAACTCCTGATCCACTGAGCCTAAAGTTCTAGTCTTTGCTCGGGACGAGAAAAAGGCTAAGCTTGGGGGAGTTGTTGACGGTCCTTATAATGAAAATCCGAACGTCAATAGGCTCAGAAAATCAATAAAGATCAAAGCATAACCTAGACATTAGTATTCAAATAATGTTGTACCATGCATATATAGAATCTATTTGAGTACAGGGACTACAGTGCAAAAGATGGACAAAACTGGGCATAGACCCAGGTCGGCCGACCTGGCTAGGTCGGGCGACCTGGCCTGGACCCCAATCGAGCCCATCCTCCACACAGGTCAAGAAGCACACTAGGAGATGATCATGGACGCTGAATCATGGTCGGTTCAAGTCAAGGGTGAGGGATGAGCCAAGTGTCACTCCCATGGATTGAAGGGCCCACACATCAACTCAATTGCACCCAAACGAAGTATACCCACCTAGAACCGTCATAAGGACCCACATGGCAGTCTACCAAAGAAGAGTGGGGCCGAAAGGCGGCGGTACCAGGTCGGCCGACCTGGCTAGGTCAGCCGACCTGGCCTTGCGGCTGTTTCGCTCCCCCCTTGACCAGTACCTGTAAACCGCCATCAGGAGTCCATCTGAGCCGTGCAATGCTGAAGACGGTGGATCCAAGGGTCGGCCCATCTGGGGACTTCGGCCAACCTGGGCTCACCTCCAAATTGCCACAACCGCCTCTGGCCGGCCCCAACTGCCTATGTGATGCTATAAATACCTGCAAAGGGTGTCGTACTCAACACACACTAGAAGAAGAGCTCTCCTTTCCTACAAGCTTAGTCTTAGTCTTAGTCTTAGTAGTGATAGTGCTAGTATTAGATCTTCTGAAGGCTTCCCGAGGAGTCTTGGTAAGTTCTAGAGTTCAGTTCTTGTATCTCTTTACTTACTTGTAATACTCTGAGCTTAATGGAAATACCTTCATATTTATGTTGTATGCCTCAGTTATACTCTATCTACTTAGTATATACTACTTATGTCTTGCACCTTGTTCAAGTGAATGTATGCTATGACATTGGCTCAATGTGCCTTATGGTTGCTCTATTTATTAACGTGATAGATAGAGTTGTATTTCATATTGCAGGCATAGTGTTTGGAATACGGAACACTGTTGAGGGTACCGCTGCCCCACGGATTAGTAGAGGTGGGCGGTAGGTGGTGACAGCCCTGTCCGTCCTTTGTAATCCTCCACATTCGGGAGTGGATATTAGGCCTTTATGATAAGACGTCCTACTGTCGTCCCTTGATGAGGGAACCACTGGATACCTCGATATATCCTCTTGCATATAATCATTGAATGAGCTTGTATAGGGTATTGTAGTATATCCAAGTCCCATATGTATGATGCTAATGAACCTTTTGTAATCTTTACTAATGTACTATGTCTAAGGCTATCTTAATGATGAGCAACGAACTTCTGTGTGTCACATTACCCATTCACCTCTATATCATTTACCCCTGTTTAGACTATGGCATATTAATGTTGTTGTAAGTAAATACATTGGATGACACCTCTCTTTAACTAAATGCTTTCCCTTCGTATAAACAAATAACGATACTCTGGAATACTCCTGGGTGAAATGCTACAACGTACTTTTGTGCGCTTGCAGAATATCTGTAACGTCTAGATTTATGATGAAGTATCTCTAGTGCCATCACTACTCTAAGTGGTGATGCTAAGAAAGACCAACAGTAACTCTCTGATCATGGGCGAAAAACTAGTCTGAATAGCAACCTTCCAGAGATGTTGATGGTTGGATCTCATGACTTCTTCGGGGCATAATTCATCACCTAAAGCTTGGACAAACAAATCTCCAAGAAACATTAGTCTTAAAAATTAATTGACACGGCGGCATACCTTGTTCATCTTCACTTGTTTTGTGTGTGGACTTGATAGCGGATGATGGGCCACTAACAAAAGTTAGCACCTGATATGGCAGGGGCTGATCCCGATCTTTCGATGAGAGGAGGGGTAACTTCGATTTGGGGGTGGAATCGACGTTGGCTGTCCGACTACAACAATCACAGGATGCTGCGCCTTAGCAACAGGTACACCGATTCCGACGTTGGCTGTTCTTGCCGTGCCAAGAACACCCTTGAACCTGCTAGCAATCGAGAACAAGCAAGAATAAGATAGACAAGTAAATAAACTCACGGATCTGAACCAAATGATATCTGAATCATGAGTTGGGGTCTTGAATCAAGCAAATCGGGTGGTCTAGTCGACACACGCGTTCACTAGGAAGTAGCAGTAGCTAAACTTGCATCTAAACAAAACCCAACCTTCTCCTGGTGGCTGGAGCATGTATTTATACATGGGAGACAGCCAGGAGGCGTGGGGGTGTAAACCCTAACATAGAATGGGCCCCTAGTGGGCTGGACGAGATACAAATGACTCAGCCCACGTCTGGAAGGCCGAACATCATTTTGGCGATCGCTCTTAGGTCAGGTGGAATTTCGTCATGAGGTTGGATCCATCTGAAAATAGACTTCAAGATCTTTCCAATGAGTACTCATATGCCTCAAACAACATCCGGAGTCGAGAAATATTGCCAAATCAATTTGATGTTGCCTGGCTGTACGAACTTGAAGTCTGAACTTGGTGTCCGATCTTGTGCTTCCTTGTTGTGTAATCTTGATGTCCAAACTGATTGGTTGACCCATTAGCTTCCTCTCCATCATTCCTAATAACAATAAAATCATCACAATGATTTAGTAGCATCCAATTCTAAGATGAAGGTTTATGGACAGCGAGAAACGAGTTTACCCGATAATTGAGCTCTCGTGCACGGGCTCTTGTCATTGGTCCTTGCTGCGTAGTAGGCATGGTTGTATCGTTGGAAGGGATGTCCTCATCAGCACCTACCACTAAAGAGCGGATCTTCACGTAGCCATCAATTTTTTTGAACGAGATTGGACTTATCAAAGTCTGGATGTTGAGAACTTCTCGATCGCTTTGTGTCTAGGGTTTTACCTGCATTCATGGACACAAACAAGAAACACAGGATATATGCAATAATAAAGTTAGGGTTAGTCCAAAAAATTAGATAGATTACCCTAGGGTTCATGTTACCGATCCCCGGCAACGGCGCCAGAAAAGCTTGTTGACGGTCCATAGACGCGCCAATTGTGAACCGCAAGCGCACGGATCATCGTAGCTTTTCCCTTAGAGTATTCCATCCAAGGTTTTTCAATCCATGGATCGAAAATGAACTACCAAGGTTTTTCCATCTAATCTAATGAATCTAGTCCTAGCATTAGGCATAGATTGCATATGAGGGTAAACCTTTAGGATATGAGTGAAGTCTAGGGTTGATCTCATCCATAAACATAGACAAAGGTAAAGAGCTACCAAAGGATAAATGGGCCTATCGACTTCTAGTTGTTCAAGCCAAATAGAGCAAGCACAACATGCATCCCATCCAAAGCAATGTTTAAACTCTTACCTCCGGTTAACCTCCCGAGAACGCCACCTTACACGGGATCACACCCTGTCACAATGCTATCTATCGGCGTGGTTAGTTACAAGGGCACGTCCACAAGTGAACGTGTCTAGATATCATGAAGGATCGACATGCTAGATCTGATCACCATGATTACATAAAGCATGCTATATAGTCTAAACTAGCATTAGACTAAGGCCCTGTTTGTTTCAGCTTCCTACGAGCTTTTGGATCTTGACTTTTCGACCTTCCAAAAGCCAAAAAGCTGTGGGAGTGAAAAGCCTTTGAGGAGCTTCTGGCTTTTCACTCCCACAGCTTTTTGGCTTTTGTATGGTCAAAAAGCCGAGATCCAAAAGCTCATATTCATGATAGGTAGAAAGCATAGAAGGAGATATTGAGTCGCTAAAGGATCAGATGACACGAAGAACATTACTCAAATAATAGATGTGTTTGGATCATCACCACCAAGTACATACCATTGATGACTCCAACTAGCTCATGAACTCCACCATGTGCTTTTGTTTCCCGAACACAGACCACTGGCAAATCATCTACGATCTTCCTCAAATTATCCTGTTTGGCTCTATCATTGAGGCCACGAACATTCCAAATCAGAATACTTGTTCTATCCATTTACACAGGGGTTTGGACAAGACCTCAAGGCACTAGAAAGGATCTTAACACACTGAGACTGTAGAAGAGTCCCCACAAATGTCCTCTTCCAATGGCACCACCCAGCCAAAGAGCAGAAAGGGCTTCAACATGGTCTCGGTAGAATGTTGAATACCTATTCAGTGCTTCGTCGAAAATTCTCCCATCATCCTCGGCGAGAACAAGTTTTCGGCAAACAGTGGTCGTGGATGCTTTGTCAAAATCAGGAGGAAGCTTTGCAATTCGGCGGCTACGACGTGGCATGCTCATTGGTCCCGTTTTTGCTCTTCTTGTATGAACCACCGGAACATGGACAATGGACTCCACCTTCTTGGTCATCCTTTCAACAAAACCTCTTGCTGCGTCCAGAAGTGTGTGCGTGGGGGGGAGGGGAGGCATCTTGTGCCCGGGGTTTGCAAGAGTAGACTACCAGCTTATCAGGAAGACCGCAGTCACAACAGCAAGGCATTCAACTGCCTCATTGTTCACCAGTATGTCTTCTTCCACAGTTGTAGCTTGTAGGTCTGGCACCAATCCAGTTTCAATCTCCGGAACCGAACTCTCCACCCAGTCCATAGAGTCTATGGCCACATCTGCGAAGGTCACAGGGGCCGGAATTGTGTCTATGTTGAAGGGTCGCTCGGAGCCACGGAGGAGACGGTGATTAGAGCGGTGTCATCTTCAACCTGGACGATGGCCATGGCGCCACTAGAGTCACTGGTGAGGGGCCACACCATCTCAACAGCCTCGCCCTCAAAATCTGAGGGGGTCGGAGACTTGGCAGTTGT
>QPGU01000380.1:200309-218181 GCA_004135705.1 Alloteropsis semialata | reverse complement strand
CTGAACCAGTTGTCCCAACGTCTCAAACTCCTGAGCAGAAAACTTTTCTTTGATCGGCGCGAGCAAACCCTGGAATGCAAGCTCGGCCAACTGCATATCAGACAGCTTCAAACTATAGCACCGATTCCTGGTGTCACGGAACCGTTGAATATACTCCTTAACGGTCTCATCGTTTCTCTGCCTAACAGTAATCAAATCGGAAATCTTCATCTCGTTGAGACCCGAAAAGAAGTATTTATGAAACTGCTTCTCCATATCGGACCATCCTGTGACTGATCCTGCTGGCAACGACGTAAACCAGGTAAACGCCGGCCCTGACAGTGACAGAGGGAAAAATCTGAGCCTGAGTCCCTCTTCTGAAGCAGCCTCACCACACTGAGCCAGGAATCGACTGACATGCTCAATAGTGGTCATATCATCCTGCCCGGAGAATTTGGAGAAATCCGGCACTCTGTATCGCGGAGGAAGTGGCACTGCATCAAAGTAAGACGGTACGGGTGTCGATACAACCTCGCTTCATCCTTAGGCTTTAAGCCGAATTGATTCTGGATCACCTCGGCTATTTTCTGTGACCAATCGGACTGTTGACTTCCAGTTGGCATCCCATCAGCTATATCCATCACATAATTATTGTAATCACCGACCATACGCTGATGTGAAGGAATCTCTGTACATAGCCTTGCAGCTGCAGGTTGCTTTTCTTGTTCGTTCAGAGTTCTAGCATATTTTTCACCATGTGGGCCGACAATAGATCCATCGGCCATCAACAGAAAACCGTTGGCCAGTTCAATAGGAGGTGGTGGAGCAATTGGAACCTGCGGAGCAACGGTCATTGCATTATCTTCAGTTCCTTTGCCTTTCCCTGATCCTGATGGCCTCGCAGAATCTGCTATAAACACTGGACCTTTCAAGCAAATAGCATCATCCACCGCCTTCTTGATGAGATTATCCAAAGAATTCACCAAAGTGCCTGACTGGTTGATCAATGCATGATGAACAGCCTGGTGAATCATCTCTGTCATGTTGACCTGGTACTCCAAGCATCAGTTGTCTTCTTGATCAATTCTGGATCTAGGAGAGGACCTTTGAGTATAGGGCCTGAACGATTACGCCCAAATTGGCCAAGGCAGAGCTTCTCAAATGCATCAATCTGGGCCTGAACTGCATCCAATTGAGCTTTAGACAGATCGGCCTTTGTAATTGGAATGGCTGCCTCAGGCGTCTTGTTCTTGTCATTCTTGGCCTTCTCAGCAGCTTCTTTTTCAGCAGCAAGTCTTGCTGCAGTTTCTTGTTCAGCATCAGATGACGACATCGTGGAATTTGTTTCTCGTGTCCCACCGGGCGTGCCAAAAATGTGTTGACGCGGAAAATCGGCGGTCGTATCCTCCGCGTGCAGCACACGAAGACCAGGGAGATCTGCTTCGCTCCAGTGCCAGTCCACACTCCAGTTCAGGTTCGCAGCGTGCCAGTCAATTTGACCTGAAATTGACAAGGGAATAAAACAGTTAAATTACTCTTTGATTGTGCCGGCTCTATTTCAGACGATGGAGTAACGTCGAATTTTAGCCAAGACCCAATCAGGCACGTGTCGGCCGATACCAATCGGACCTCAAAATCGGACTTCATTGATGACGTCAATCGGACCGAGTAATCGGACCTCATTCAGACACCAAATCGGACCTCAGAATCGGACCAATCAGGATCGGACCTTGATTGATATAACAGATCAGCCTTTGAATAATAAAGTAAAGCATAAAACAAGGCCGATATGTAAAGTAATGGATCAGCTGTGTCTTTAGACAAGATATTAAATAATCAAAGTGTAAGCCGATACATTGTCCACCTTGCCTAGTTGCCAGTTTGACTCGTCTTGTCGGACCATCTAACCAGCTGATCGGACTATAGCCTTTTCGGAGAAATCTAGCTCCGACGTAGGGAATCTAGATTTCTCCAACTATGATCAGATCGGATAGCTAGATAGTCAAACTCAACTCATCAACCTGTCAATTAAACAGGATGCTCGCACAGGTGTTGACCAGATTAAGCAAATAAGCAGATAAAACATTAACAGGATCGTTCTGATTCTAAGATATGCTACCAAATAATCAAGCATGACCTAGCTCCGACGTAGGGAATCTAAACCACACTTAACATTCAAATAACAATAAGGCATAACCAAAGCTTCCTTTGACTAATCAAGATGAATCTAGCTCCGACGTAGGGAATCTAAACCAAGCATGACAGTCAAAGATTAATCTAATCGTATTGCAAAGATCCAGCTCCGACGTAGGGAATCTACACCAGTGCAATACTCAAAGAACAACCAGATTAAACCACAAAGCAGGATCGGACCTAGAACGATGTTGTAAGATAAATATTGCTTAAATCGGACCAAGACCAATGCTCAAAGCCGTTGAAGAAGTAGAATTGATTCACATGGCGTAGATCTAAACCAATCTAGCAACTCCAAACAAACCGCAAAAAACTGCCTTTAGTAACCAAGATTACTCTAGCTCCGACGTAGGGAATCTAGACTAATCTTGATATCTAGCTCCGACGTAGGGAATCTAGACTTAAAGTGCAGTCCGATAAACGATAATCTGTTGGATAATCAATATTGATCTAGCTCCGACGTAGGGAATCTATATCAATCTTGCTTATCAGAGATAAATCGGTTGAACAGTATAAACGAGAAAGGGCGATGCGCCTCAATTCAAAGCCTATACTAGTTCGATAAATTGACTAACTTACTGGTAAGCCGAAGATCAGAACTGATGCAGCCCGTCCACCAATGAGCTTCGTCGATAACTACTACTAGGGTTTTTGGCGTGAAGCCGGGTTGTATTGATTGTGAGAATAATTTTTACAATGGACGAGGGTCATATTTATACCCTGGTCATGGAGAGTCCTGATCGGACCAGACTAACTTGCGAACAAAGTAAACTAAGCTTAACATAAAACGGGACTCCCATACGCCTTCTGAAAAGGAAATAGTCCCCGCATCTGATACACTTCCTTCTTAGCCGACACGCCCTTTCTTCCATCATCAGATCGAACTTCTTGTTTCATCGGACTCCTCTTCAGCATCGGCTTCCTTCTCTGTCATCTTCTGTTTGACCATTCAACGGGCCCACTGCACAGTCTCAACCTCACCACGTCACCATCTGACTCAGCATGTCAGGTGCGAAAATCTGGTGTCAACAATAATGATCTAGATATCGGTTATATTACTTTTACCCCATGGAAGTTGCATTTTGATGGATCGGTTTGTAAGAGTGGTTGTGGCGTTGGTATTATTTTTATATCACCAAGTGGTGCTGAATTTGAAGCTCTTAACCGATTAGAAAATGATTGCACTAATAATCAAGCCGAATATGAAGCTCTATTATTCGGACTAGAGATTTTGCATGACATGGGGTGAAACATGTGGAAGCATTTGGTGATTCTCTGCTGGTTGTACAGCAAGTCAATAAGGTATACCAATGCTTTGATGGGCTTTTAAATTCATATCTTGACAAATGTTTAGACATGATTGCTCAATTTGATGAATTCTCTATATATCATGTTCCAAGAGATAAGAATCCAAGGGCAAATGCTCTGGCTCAGCAAGCGTCTGGCTATGATGTTCAGAAAAGAAATTTTTATGAAAGAAAGCCGACACTTTGTATAGCCGAGACATCTGTCCAGGAAGAACCGGTTTCACCGGATCTAGGAACCGGTTCCACCGGAAATTCCGGTAATACCGCTTTTGGAACCGGTGAAACCGGTTCATCCTCTGACAGCAGTACTTCTGTCCATGAGCAATCAAAAATTAATGAGGACGAAGTTACTGATTGGAGAACACCTATTGTTGAATATTTGCAGAATCCTAATCATAAAGTTGACAGAAAAGTCCGACGGTGGGCATTTAAATTTATTTTAGTTGATGGTGAATTGTATCGTCGGACGGCTGAAGATTTATTGTTGAAGTGTTTGGATTCTGATCAAGCTAAAATTGCAATGGGTGAAGTTCATGAAGGTATTTGTGGAACACATCAATCGGCTCCTAAGATGAAGTGGCTTTTGAGAAGGGCTTGTTTTTATTGGCCTAATATGATAGCTGATTGTTTTCAGTACTATAAAGGATGTGAAGAGTGTCAAAGGTTTGGAAATATTCAGATGGTTCCAGCAGCTTTATTGCATCCTATTATCAAGCCTTGGCCTTTTCGAGGATGGGGATTGGACTTTGTTGGGCAGATTCATCCTCCTTCATCAAAGGGACATCGCTTCGTGTTGGTGGCTACTGATTATTTTACCAAGTGGACCGAAGCGGTACCATTGAAGAATATGACACATCGGGAGGTAATTGAGTTTATTACTGAACATATTATCCATAGATTTGGCATTCCACAAACTTTGACTGCTGATCAAGGCACTTCATTTATATCAAAGGAAGTTCGTGAGTTTGTTGATATGTATGGTATTAAATTGCTCAATTCATCTCCTTACTACGCTCAGGCTAATGGTCAAGCCGAGTCTAGTAATAAGATCTTGATCAAGTTAATTAAAAAGAAAATAGAGGAGAATCCTAGAAGGTGGCATGAGGTTTTATCTGAAGCTTTGTGGGCTCATCGTATATCTAGATATGGTGCTACTAAGGTTACTCCTTTTGAGTTTGTATATGGTCAAGAAGCTGTTTTGCCTGTTGAAGTGAATTTGAATGCTTATCGGTTAGCTAAGCAAAATGATCTTGATGCTATTGATTATCATAATTTGATGATGGACAATATTGATGAAGTGACCGACAAGCGATTGAAGGCCTTGAAGGAAATTGAGAAGGACAAAATTCGAGTTGCTAAGGCTTATAATAAAAAGGTAAAACAAAAGTCTTTTCAGGTTGGTGATCTCGTTTGGAAAACAATTCTACCTATAGGATCGAAGAGTAACAAGTTTGGTAAATGGTCTCCAAGTTGGGAAGGTCCATACAAGGTGATTAGAGTGATCTTCGGTAATTCTTATATGGTGGAAACTTTACAAGGTCAGCAGCTGCCAAGAGCTCTTAATGGAAGGTACTTAAAGCAATATTATCCAAGTGTTTGGCAAGGAGCTTGATTTGTATGGCCGATAGTTTTAAATATCGCCCTTAGAATAAAAAGGCCGATGAATTCTGTTTAAACATCGCCCTCAGGAGTGTTTCTTGTGCTAAAATGTTTTCTGGTACGCAAGCTTTACCAAAAAAACAGGGGGGCATATGTTGGCGATCAAAATTGGCACAAGGACAGCAAGGCAGGAAGAACCGGTGGAACCGACTTTTCAAACCGGTGGAACCGGTTTAGCACTGTTGCCTGTTCGACAAGGCAAACCGGTGGAACCGGTTTAGGGAACCGGTGGAACCGGTTTTCCCCGAGTCCTAGTAGGATTGGACTCTTTTATAGATCCGAGTTGTAATAGGACTTTCCTTGCGGGGTACGACCTCCCCACCCTATAAATATGAAGGGTCACGGCCGATTGAGGGTTATCCAATCGATCAAAACACTTATTACCTTTACTTTTTTGTCATCTCCAAACCCTAGCTTTTCCAACCCTAATTCTGTTCGTTCTTCGTCTCTACGGCGTTTTACGGCGCTCTGAGTGGCCTGCCGATCTCAGAGAAACCCTAGGCGCGCCTGCCCTGACGGGGTCCCTCCCGGGCCGGTGATCTTAGGTCTACGCAGCTGCCCCCGTAGAACCGGTGTCACCGGATCTACAAACCGGTTTCACCGGTTTCGCCTGGGATTGCTGCAGTCGATCGATCCGTTGCGGATCTCGCGCGTTCTAGCGCAAGTTCGGTGTGTTGATCATAAAAGGCGTCAACACATTTTTACATCGTGCAACCAACGGTAGAAAAGGAAATGTACTCACAGTCAGAACTACATCAGATATGGATGCTATCTTTGGCCCACAAAAAGCAGTCCGGCCCCGTCCAACACAAGGGAAACGACGGCGTTTAAAAAAAAGAAACAATGTACTTAATCATGTACATTGACATATAATCTTGTCATTAACATTGTTAATGTATATTTGTGTCATCATGTGCATGATTATGTCATATTGTCAAGCATTTGTGAAATGTTTCCCTTATGGTGCATATTGTGCTTAATAAAATGAAATTAAGCATGTCTTTCATCTCTCAACATTTAATTATGAAAAAATTGTATAGGCATGTTCTCGTGAAAATTTAGAGCAACTTTTCTTAAGGGTTCATCAACAAAATTTTTTAAAAAGAAAACTCATCTTTTCATGTGATTTTCTAAGTGTTAGAAATTAATAAAGTAGCCATATTTAACCAAGGACTAAAATTAACTTTACCTAAATATCACCTTTTGACCAATACATATTTTTGTAGATAAACATATACTCAATCAACTAGGTCTGTATAGTAGAGCAATTTTGATGTGTTTAGACCCCAGTGACATTTCCATGTCCACCACCGTCCTTCTCCCCATCTATTTGACAACCAAGTGCCACTCATGTTGGAGACTGCATGAGAAAGGCAAACTGAGACTTAGGTACAAGATTGAAGACCAGAACACCTCTCGACGATCAACTCGTTCGCGCAATCGCGTTATCCCTCTCGGTCATCCCCCTTGCGCCTTTTTCCTCCTCCGCTTGCATCAGTTGGGCCGCATCGCGCTTCTGGGCCGACGGAGACTCTTCCACAGCCATGCCTCCTGCTGTTGTGACACCCGGCCCAATTTGGATATGGCCTAGTTGTGGCCCATGAGTGCAGGTGCACAGGTTTAGTACCACATTGCTAGTTGAGCAAGGGTGGAACCAGCTTATAAGCCTTTGTCCTCCAGCCATAGCACCTTCGGGTTAACCCTTTTACACGAAGCGAGGACGAAAGTGTAAGTAGGGTGCTATGTGTAAGCGGGCGAGCCCCTACGGAAGGGCGGCGTTGTGCGGTGTTGGAGGACGGGGTGTTACAAGTGGTATCAGAGCCGACCCTCGCGGTTGCGCGTACGGGCGCAGTGTGCAGGCGTATGGCGCATGGCGCGTGTGGGCCTGGGATGGGACACACGGCATGGCATATGTCGGGCCCTGGACGTACGGTCGTGCGCTAAGAGGGGGCGGTCTGCTGGGACATTTGCCCAAGTGTGGGTGAGCTGGACCGACGAGGACGTCGGGTTCTTTGAGGGGGGTGTATGTGACACCCGGCCCAATTTGGATATGGCCCAGTTGTGGCCCATGAGTGCAGGTGCACATGTTTAGTACCACATTGCTAGTTGAGCAAGGGTGGAACCAGCTTATAAGCCTTTGTCCTCCAGCCATAGCACCTTCGGGTTAACCCTTTTACACGAAGCGAGGACGAAAGTGTAAGTAGGGTGCTATGTGTAAGCGGGCGAGCCCCTACGGAAGGGCGGCGCTGTGCGGTGTTGGAGGACGGGGTGTTACAGCTGTCGTTTGCGAGATGAAGGGCGATGCTGGCTCAATGTCCCACTATCGTAAAGACAATAACGGCAAAGGATCTGGCACCCTTTGCTGTTTACGCTTTCCAACTTTCAAAACATTTTTTATATAATTTTAGTACGCTTTTTTGACCTCAAATCTTTCGTGCATTTTATGGAAACTGACATACGGACTATCAAAATGCAGTTGCTATTGCTTACTAAGTTGCAGTAGCAGCTACCACGCCTATCCATTTACTTGATGCACGGATCGGATCAAGTTGCACAAAAAAAAGATGGTAGGTGAACATGGGAGGACACTATTTCTTTATGTTGTTTTTTTTTCACTTCTTTTCGACAACATGTTTGTTGCATAAGTTACTCCCTCTAAGTGTCTTCTTGATACCACATTATGGTGTATAACTCACTATATGGAAAGGTACCATTCTTTTATATACCCTATTTCCATTTTTTTCAACTACATTTTGTTGCACTTGCACAGCTATATGGAAATGATCTTTTTTTTCTTGAATATGCACGCAAACTACGTATTATCGTATTACGAAGAACCCAAACAATCAGCACACCCATAGGTAAAAAACACCCGCCCAGCTGGAGCTCGGTTACAATCGCACCTTGACACAAACACCACACGGCCAAACCACCAGCTGGTACGTAGCATCTGGGAGTTACCTCCAAGTGAGCTGTGTTCTCCGAGTAACAAAAATATGTCCTTTTCTCACAATGAAAAATGTTGTGCTAAACTGCTAGCACCTACTGTACATCAAACACAGGTAGAGAACGGACCTTTGGTAGGGGGCTAAAGGATTTTCATCGACGTGGCCTGGAATGGCTGCGGACGCCCCCTACCCTTTAGTCCCGGTTGAAAACACCAACCGAGACTAAAGTTTCCCTCAGACTGCGTGAAATCCGGTGAAGAGCCTTTAATTCCGGGTGGTATTACCACCCGGGACTAAAGGCTCACCCTTTAGTCTCAGGTGAAAACACCACCCGGGACTAAAAAATTAGTCACGGGTGATGTTTTCATCCGAGACTAAAGGAGGACCTTTAGTCTCGGGTAGAACAAAGCACCGGGACTAAATCCGTGTCCCCCGCCGGTCTCCCTCTCTCTCCTTTTTTACTGTCCTCTTGTCCGATATAAATATCCGGGGCGTCTAAACCGCGGGGGTAAGACTCCTAAAAACCAGATAAACACTACCCTTGGGGTAGCCCGCTAAACAGCCGGGCCACGACAACAACGTAGTCATAGCCCAGTTAAGACTCGAAAATGGCCCAACTACGACCCGACGCATCACAGTTCGCATTGCCCTATTAAGAAGGCGACTGGGACCAGACGAGTTTCTCCGCCTCGCCCGACCCGACGAGGGTCGGGCGAGTCTCTCCGCCTCGCCCGACCCGTCGAGGGTCGGACAAGGAAACCGCTGAGGGCAAGAGTGTCCGCTTCGCCCGACCCACGCTAAGTGCGGGCCCACCAGCTGGGTAGGCCATCATGATGAGGGGGTTGGGCCCGTCAGACGTGGTAGACCCAAGATAAGACGGAACGGCCGCCCGCATTGAACACCAAGGCAGGCGCCGCACGCCTAATACACCAGCCTCCTCAGCCTAACCTAATCATGGCGGGCCGGCATGATCAACACCTGCTTCGTCATAAACAAGCGATGGGACGTCGTGCACACGCGTTCGATCCCGGGCAAAGGCCCGGACGCGTGCGTCCCTACTAAACACCCCACCTGGCTCCGCCCGGCTCCACCTGGCTCGATCATCATTTCCCCCCGTAATGGAGCCCTGGCGCACGACGCACGTGCATGGCTCACAAATGTCAACTATCACTGATGGATACCAGGGGGTCATCATGAATACTCTCTACAATCCCCAAGGCAGGAGATGGCGTCGAGCGAAGGAGTGAAAGCCCGCCCGACCTTCTAGGTCCTACCCCCTCTAGGTCTTCTTTTCTTTTTATCAAAATTATGTACCCGACCCGGCCTTTTCCCTTGAAAGTATAAAAGGGAAAGAGGGTCATCCTTATCTCTCTCTCGCCCCCCCCCAGAGACTCGACGAACTCATTCGACCCATCCAACACACCCACGCACACACGGAGACTTGGGAGCCCCTCCCTCTCTCGATCGCTTGTAACCCCTACTGTGGGATATGGGTACCCCTGGGCCCACTACCGACCGGATATGTAGTCGACCTGGGCCCACGTCTGACAAGGATGTGGGCCGACCCCAGGCCGGCCCACGAGGATCCCTGACTTGATGGATAAGATTGGAGAAGACTTAGCCCGCAAGGCATTTGGCGATTCGTCCAGATCCTGCCCTGAGATCACGGAGATTGTATTGTAACCGACTTGGATTAGTTTCCTGATTTGAGCCGGACCATAGCTAGAAATAACCGACTTGTAAACCCTAGGCCGTCAGCCTATATAAGGCGGCCTAGGTTGACCCCAACGGGACATCTCATTCTCTCGCCTATTGTAACCAAGAGCTCGCCGCCGTTCCCTGGAACTCGCCGAGCAGATCAATACAAGACCTCCGAGCACAGGACGTAGGGTATTATACCTCCGGGTAGCCTGAACCTGTATAATCCCTGTGTCCCTGTGTTACCTCGAGCTCCCTAGTCCAGCGATCTCCCTTTGCCTACAAATCAACCATCTGGGTACCCCCGAGTGGACTGCCGGACTATAACTCCGACACCTACTATGAGCAACACGAGTAACACGAGCAGCCTCGAACTGGACGTAGGGCATTCATGCCCGAACCAGTATAAATCCTTGTGTCCTCTCGCGAACCATCCGGGCCTTAACACGCAATCCCAAGAAATTCACTAGTCGGCCATTCCCGACGCCGACATTTGGCGCGCCAGGTAGGGGCCTTTGCATGTTCGACGATTTCCCCCAGGCTCCGGATGGCCAGTGACGATTCGAGCTGGGCCCCCGGGACGCACGTGCATTTCGGGAGCCTGGATTTCATCACCTCCAGCGATGGCGCACCTGGAGCTAGTCACCGACCTCGCTTCAGTCATCGATACCGACGTCGATGTCGCAGCGGTCATCGAGACCCTTGCGAACGTTCGGCTGGACGCCCCAGAGTCCCATGAGTTCTCTGCGAACTCAAGCAAGAGAGACCTCTGGGGACAGCTCGGCACATTCCTGGGGCCGCGACCGTCCCAGGCGGACGCACGCTGCGTCATGTTCGCCTTCGCGAACATCGCGACCCAGCTTGCGGGAGGTGCGCCACTTTCTCCGGGCGCGCCCAACCCCATACCGTCTTACGTGGCGCCCTTTGGCCTGCACAACGCGGGAGAAATGATTTCCTGCTGGCTGGCCCGTGACGAACACCAGGCCCCTGCGGACGACGAGTTCGTGGGGGTAATCGATCGTGCCTCGGAATCAGTCCTCGACTTGCTCGACGACAGCATGTCAGAGGCGTCCGAGACGGAGCTGGTCGACGAAAGTCATCACCCTTCCCGCGAGTGTTTCATGGCAAACACCCCCGACGGGGTGCTAGGGGAGGCAAGCGACGACGACTCCAGCCAGCCGTCGGTTCATGGCGCCGCAGCTAATGCCATTGTGGTTAATGCCATAGCGGTCCGTCCCGTAGTGGCCAACACTGCCGCTGCAAGTGCGGGACGAGCCGCAACCGAACCACCCCGGTGCCCGCGCCCCGCTCAGGCACGGGTCCGGAGGCAAGAGCTCCAGGACGCCCGGCGCCAACTGGAGCAAGAGCGCGCGCGCATGGATCAGGAGCAGGCGCGCATCGAGCGCGAACTCCAGCAATGCAACGACGGAGCCCCGGCACGTGGACGCGCTCGCGACGTCCAGCGGCAGATCGTGAACGACATGGGGGCACCGCCCCACTTCGCGAGGGCGAGCCAGAATATCGCGGCGGCTGTGGCGCTCCTACGGGGGCTTCCTGACCCCGCCACACCAGAGGCCCGAAGGGCCCAGCGTGAGGTGGGCGAGCTCCTTGAGCTGGCGGCGGTGCAGCAGGCTGAGAGCTCACAGTCCCGACGGCGCGGCTCTCAGCCTAGCCAGCATCGTGCTTCACAGCAGCCTCCGCACGACCGCGGCGACCTCAACCCACGGAACGGGTCAGTCCATCAGCCACGCCCCGGTCCCGACGGGTGGCCGGAGGCCTCTATCAGTGGGCGTCTTGGCCCGATCCAGGATGCCCGCAGCATAATGAATGCGCGTCGTCGTCAACCGGCCGAGGCCAATGTGGAGCCCCAGCGCGGGCGCGCTCCACGTCGGGGCGGCCGTTATGATGACGACGACGAGGAAAGAACCCCGAGTCCAGACGCACCGGGACCTCGGGCCTTCAGTTCTCGGATCAGGAGCGCCCCATGCCCTCCGCGGTTTCGCCCTCCGGCAAACTGGCCAAAGTACGCGGGGGAGACCAACCCCGAGCTCTGGCTTGAAGATTACCGGCTCACGTGCCGAGCTGGGGGAGCCGACGACGACGACTTTGTCATCCAATACCTGCCACTATACTTGGCCGACTCGGCCAGGGCGTGGCTCGAGCATCTCCCCGCGGGCCAGATCCGAAACTGGACCGACCATCGGGAGATCTTCGTTGGGAAATTCCAGGCAAGCTACGCATGCCCGGGGAACCCCTGGGATGTCAAGAACTGCCGACAAAAGCCAGGAGAAACTCTTCGGGAGTACATCCGACGCTTTTCCCGGCAGTGTAATTGTTAGCGATCAAAATTGGCAAGGAATAGTTTCTGCAGGGAAACCGGTGGAACCGGATTTGCTAACCGGTGTAACCGGTTTGTTACACTATGTTGCGTCTGATAACGCAAACCGGTGGAACCGGATTTAGAAACCGGTATAACCGGTTTTCCCCGAGTTGTGATAGGTTTGGACTCTTTTTGTAGATCCGACTTGTATTTGAACTTTCCTTGCGGGGCAAGACCTCTCTACCCTATAAATATAAAGGGTTGCGGCCGATTGAGTATCATCCAATTGATCAAACACAATTTATCCTTTATTTGTCTTTACTTTTTGCCTTTACTTTACATTCTTCAAACCCTAGCCTCTTCCAAACCCTAACTGCTGTTCTTCCTTCGTCTCCACGGCGATTGAGGGCGTTCTAGGTGGCCTGACCGATCCTAGAACAACCCAAGGTGCGCACACCCTGACGGGGTCCCTCCCGGGCGTGCGTTCGTTGGTCTTCGCAGGAAACCCTAGGAAACCGGTTTCACCGGTTTCCCAAACCGGTTTCACCGGTTTCTGCACAGTCAGATCTGCATCCTGCGATTCCGCGCGTGTGAGTGTTTGGCGCGGCGCGTTTTAGCGTCAACACACTTTTTGGCGACTCCGCTGGGGAACAAGAAAAAGGGATCTACTATCATGTCGAGTCTACCGAAGCCAGGCGAGGTGGATCCTGATAATATTCAAAGGCCGACTGCCAATGAGCTTTCGGCTGAGGATCGTCATCTTTTCGAGCAACTCTTGTTGCAAGAAAAGGAGGAGATGGAACGAGCCAAGAAGAAACTTGAAGATAAGGCGCAATGGTTCCTCTCGCACTTCTCCAAGGATCGAAAAGGTGCTATCTCCAAGGACAAGGAGGTGGTTGTTCTTTTAGAGGGAGAAGAAGAAAAAGATGAGGTAACACCCACTGTAAGTGCTGCATCCGCGCCTGTTACCCTTGAGCAAATTAATGGCTTATTACTTTCTGGTCAAAAGAATCTTCTTACGATTGTTCAAGGCATGATTGATAAATCCGTAGGAAAACAACCCTCGACCGTAATTAGTAATGCTATTAATTCTGATCTAGTGGGTACTTCACAGCACGCAATTGTACCTCAGAATTTATCGGCAGCAGTACTACCCAGAAATCCACAATATGGGATGCCGTTAAATCATTTGACAGGACAGAATTTTCAGGGATTTGGCCAGGCAAATCCGGTAAAACCGGTTTCTGTAACCGGTCCTACCGGTTTTAATCCAGTACGGCCAAAATCCGGTTCAACCGGTTCCAGGAACCGGTCCTACCGGTTCTTACCCTGTTGCTGCATATCAGACAACACCTGAGCTTATAACTAGTACGTCAATTGCTCAGGCAAATCCTGGCTGAGTTAATGGTGTTTCTAGTAATGTACCTACATGTACTCCAATGACATATACTACAAATCCTATGTCTTCCCAAAGTTCGGGTTATTTGCAACAACCATTACATGCATCACCGAACCAAAATGTGCCAAATGTCAATGATCAGCAAAGCTCAAATGATCTTTATATTCAGAGTCTGATGGAAGAATATAAAAAAGATTTGGCTATTTTGATTAAGGATACTTTTGGCGTAGAGGTTAAGAATAAAACTTTAGTATATCAGAAACCTTATCCTCAAGGTTTTAAAGTGCCAGAGTTTGTCAAATTTACTGGGGAAGACAATAGGACTACATGGGAGCATATTAGCCAATTTAATGCACAAATGGGTATTCATGGTAGTGTTGATCATTTGAAAGTTAGATTATTCCCTTTGTCATTATCTGGTGTTGCTTTTTCATGGTTTTCGGCATTATCTCCTAATTCTATTCATACATGGTCTCAATTAGAACATAAATTCCATGAGCACTTTTATAGTGGTGATAATGAATTGAGGCTATCTCATTTAACATTGGTTATTCAAAAGAATGATGAATCTGTTGCTGATTACATTAGAAGATTTAGAGATACAAAAAACCAATGTTATAGTTTGATTATTTCTGAAAAAGATCTTGCCGAATTAGCTTTTAAAGGTTTGAAATCTCATATCAAAGATAAATTAGAAGGCTATGAGTTTCTCACCCTTAATCAAGTATTGCAAAAAGCTTTGGTTCAAGAAAGCCGAAGTAAAGATGCTAGGCCAAAATCTGATCGTCCTAACATGCATATGTTAAACAATGATTTAGTGGACGATGAGAATGAAGAAATATGTGCTGCTAAATTTACATGGCCAAGCAAATCTCAATCATATAGTTGCCCTTCACTTAAGCCGATCCACAAAAATCGGCAAGAAGAAGTGAAATTTACTTTTGATGTGTCTAAATGTGATAGGATATTTGATGAGTTACATAAGAATGGATACATCAAGTGTGCATATACTTTACCATCTCTTGATGAGTTGAAGCGACGTGCATATTGTAAATTTCACAATTCTTTTTCACATGCAACTAATGATTGTAATGTATTTCGTAGGTGAATTCAATCGGCCCTTAATGAAGGCCATTTGACTTTGCACGAAATGAAGGTTGATTCTGATCCTTTTCCTAAACATTTCTCTGTCAATACCATTGAATTACAGAATCCTAAAGTGTTGATCCGGCCAAATCAAGCTGATACAACAAAAGGAAAAAATGTAATCATTGGTGAAGCACGACCAGAGCAGAAAAGGAGCAAGAAGGTATGGCAGAAAAAAGACCCTCAAGTTACAGAAAGGAATTCAACACTCGGGGGGCAAGCCAAGAGCAAACATGCTGGTTCTGGTAGAACCGGTGAAACCGGTTATTCAAACCGGTATAACCGGTTTGCGCCTGGAAGTTCTGGTGGATCAAAGGAAAAGGTGAAGCCAACATTTGAAGATCTTCTGGAAAAATATAAGAAGAAAGGAGCTGTCCAGAAACATAAAAATCAATCACATAGCACTGGAGATGCAGATTCAATACCAAGACATCAAGGTGAACAAAAATTTCACCGACACCAAGGTAATTATGCTGCTGCGCCATATTATTTTGGTAGATCATATATGCCGTTGTCTTGGCCATATCCTTGTTATTATGCTCCTAGTGACTATGGTAGTATGTACATGCCACCACATATTATTTCTTATCCAAATTATGGTGTCTTTCAACAACCGATTGCTTACAATGGTAATCCGGTTAGAAAAGATGCATGTACTGATCCTAAGCAGTGTGAGAACAGTAGCAAATCAGATTCTAAATATATGCAGCCGAGGTGGTGTCCCTCAGGCTTAACTCGCACTCAAAAGAGAAAATTACAAAGAATGCACAGGCAATCAATGGAGTCAGAAGTTGAACAAAAATCAGCGGCATCTACAAGGATGGTGTGGAGACCAAAGCAAGTTGCTTCAACTTCAACATAGGCGAGACGCATGACATGGCCGATGCTTTATATGTTTAGTATCGTCCAGAAGAACAATTTTGATCTTAGAAGTGTTTTCTAGTGCACAAGTTTACTAGAAAACAGGGGGCATATGTTAGCGATCAAAATTGGCAAGGAATAGTTTCTGCAGGGAAACCGGTGGAACCGGATTTGCTAACCGGTGTAACCGGTTTGTTACACTGTGTTGCGTCTGATAACGCAAACCGGTGGAACCGGATTTAGAAACCGGTATAACCGGTTTTCCCCGAGTTGTGATAGGTTTGGACTCTTTTTGTAGATCCGACTTGTATTTGAACTTTCCTTGCGGGGCAAGACCTCCTACCCTATAAATATAAAGGGTTGCGGCCGATTGAGTATCATCCAATCGATCAAACACAATTTATCCTTTATTTGTCTTTACTTTTTGCCTTTACTTTACGTTCTTCAAACCCTAGCCTCTTCCAAACCCTAACTGCTGTTCTTTCTTCGTCTCCACGGCGATTGAGGGCGTTCTAGGTGGCCTGACCGATCCTAGAACAACCCAAGGTGCGCACACCCTGACGGGGTCCCTCCCGGGCGTGCGTTCATTGGTCTTCGCAGGAAACCCTAGGAAACTGGTTTTACCGGTTTCCCAAACCGGTTTCACCGGTTTCTGCACAGTCAGATCTGCATCCTGCGATTCCGCGCGTGTGAGTGTTTGGCGCGGCGCGTTTTAGCGTCAACAGCAATGAGCTGTCCAACCTTGCTGATGCCGACATCATCTGTGCGTTCTTGTCAGGGACCACTTGCAAGTCCCTTGTCCACAAGCTCGGACGCAAAAGCCCCCGCACGGCGAACGATCTCCTTGACATCGCAACGAGCCACGCCTCCGGCGAGGAGGCGGTCGGGGCAATATTTACCGTCCCCCTAAGGGGAAGGGCAAACGCATCGAGGACGCGGACGAGGGTCCTTCCAACCACCCGAGCAAGAATAAGAAGGACAGGGCGCAGCGACAGGACGCTGACACCGCTACGGTCGCGGCGGCCGAACGAAAGCCACCGGTCAAACCTCCACCGGGAGAGGTGACCGATCACTTCGAGAAGATGTGGAACGAACCTTGTCCAAATCATGAGTACCCCGTGGGGCACCTTTATAAGGACTGCTCGCTCATGAAGAAATTCATGACCCCCCACGAAAGTGGGAACCAAGAAGGCGAAGGCCTGACCCGGCTCCCAAAGGACCAGAACAGGTGGAGGACATGGCGGCCGACCCCTACCCGGAGCCCGACGGGTGCCTGAATGATCTTTGGAGGCACCGAGGCTTTGGTCAGCAAGGGTCGGGCAAAAGCCGAGCACCGCGAGGTATTCGCCGCCGAGCCAGCCACGCCAAACTTTCTTCGTTGGTCAGAGGCGGCCATTACCTTCGACCACGACGACCACCCGCAGTTCGTCCCTCGACAGGGAAAGTACCCGCTTGTGGTTGACCCGATCATCGACCGCAAGCAGCTCACCAAGGTCCTGATGGACGGCGGGAGTGGGCTCAACATCCTCTACGCCGATACCCTCGATGCGATGGGCATCGACTGGGCGCGTATCCGTCCGACCGGAGCGCCCTTCCATGGGGTTGTTCCCGGGAAGCAGGCCGTTCCCCTCGGACAGATTGACCTGCCTGTCACGTTTGGGAGCCCGTCCAACTTCAGGACGGAAACCCTCACATTTGAGGTGGTCGGCTTCCACGGGTCCTACCATGCCATCTTGGGTCGGCCGTGCTACGCGAAGTTCATGGCCGTCCCCAACTACACTTACTTGAAGCTCAAGATGCCGGGGCCAAAGGGGGTGATCACGGTGGGCTCATCCTTCCAGCGTGCCTACCAGTGCGAAGCCGAAAGTTGCGAGTTGGCCTCGGCGGCCGTCGCTTCTGCGGAGGAGCTCACACCGATCCGAGCCCGTCTGGTGGAAGAGGCCCCTGACTCCAACCGAGGAATGACCTCCTTCCAGCCGACGGAAGACACCATGGAGGTGCAGCTTGACCCGGTCAACGCGAAGGAGAAGGTGGCCCGGATCGGGACCAAGCTGTCCTCCAAATAGGAAAGCGCGCTCGTCGACTTCCTCCGCGCGAACGTCGACATTTTCGCGTGGAAACCCTCGGACATGCCGGGCATCCCGAGGGAGGTCGCCGAGCACTCCTTAGACATTCGACTTGGTTCTAAGCCGGTGAAGCAACGCCTGCGCCGCTTCGACGACGAGAAGCGCAAGGCTATCGGCGAAGAGATCGCAAAGCTTTTGGCCGCCGGGTTCATCAAAGAGGTGTACCACCCCGAGTGGTTGGCCAATCCCGTTCTTGTACGAAAAAAGAATGGGAAATGGAGGATGTGTGTTGACTA
>QPGU01000380.1:160029-189121 GCA_004135705.1 Alloteropsis semialata | reverse complement strand
TAAATTGTATGCCATGAAAGTGCTAAATGAATTTCTTGTAAAATTCCAAATTAGATGAAACTTGACAATCAAACCTCTGCCGGAACTTCTGGTAGGATTTTGCCGGAATTTCTGATACGGGACAGAGGCTGCCGGAATTTTGGATCGGAAGTTCTGGTATGAAACCGAGGCTGCCGGAACTTGATGTATGCTAACTGGGCCATGACCGGTCAGACCGGTCAAGGTGACCGGTCAGACCGGTCAACTCCAGTCAGCGCACACTCAATTGCAATTCATTTCTTTTACTTGCTCCAAGAAATTTCTTCTTTACCTTTTATGTAATTTCCTGCACTTCAAAATAGTATACTCTACTAGAGAGTCATTAAAAGCATCACATGGCATAAGGGGAATAAATCAAATAAAAATGTCAAAGTCACTTTCTCATGCCTCACAAACTCACACTTGTGACCCATGAGTGTTCACATAGAACTGAGAGTGACTAAGGCATGACATTAAGCACTAGTTACCGAGATGACATTGGTTTTGTGATTTCAACACTTTGCTAGTCACTTGGCTAATTTCTTCATTTCTAGTATCTTTTCTATAAGCCAAGTGTCCAATGCCTCTCGACGATCCTGCAGGCTCAGCAAGCACTCTTTGGTACCCAAATGTTGTTGGGTCCTTTGAGGTTAGTCACAAGATGCTTAGGAACCCAAATGGCTCTTATGCTAGTTTGAGGTGAACTAATCACTCTTGTAGCACAAGTGTCAGTTTTGTCTTTCCCAAGCTTACTAAAATCATAATGGACAAGGTTAGATTCAAGAAGGTTATCATTTGGACAATCCTTGCCCATGTGACCCTTTTGTCGGCAAGTATAGCAAACACGGCTCTTGTCCTTGCTTGACTTTATATTTCTTTGCTTTTCTTGCCTTTGCTTGCTTTTGGGTTCCATGGATGAAGAGGTGACTTCAATCTTGTCACTTTGGTGAAGAGTGGCTGCTCTGGCTGTCACCGGTCTGACCGGCCCAGGGGACCGGTCTGACCGGTCAGGGTCAGAGCCAGGACACATGGCTATTGTGTGTCCCTTCTTCTTGCATCCATAGCAAATCCTATTCTTTGCAAGACTCCTTTTCTTGGATACTCTATGCTTCATTATCTTGCCTTTATGCTTGATCGGGCACATAGATGCATAATGCCCCATTGTTGAACAATTGAAGCATTGTATGTGATCAAGCTCCTTTTTCTTCTTTTCTTGAGTCTTGTCTTTGTTGACTTGCTTGTCATGCTGAGGAATTGAGTCAGTGACCATTGATCCCTTCTCAAGCTTATTCACCATGTTTTCACGGTTATCTTGAGGAGGTTGCACTTGACCCTTTCCCTTAAGCTTGATCAAGTCATTCTTGATCTTTTCTCTCTCTTGCTTCATGTCTTCCAATTCTTCAGCAAGGAGATCATCACAAGACTCTACAAAAACATGCTCATCACAAGATTTGGTTGCTTGGGAGCAACACGGTTTTTCACATAATAAAGTAGAATTGATGTGAGAGCATGTGCAAGTGTGTGTATGAGGTTCAAGATATTTTACCGATGATAATACAACCTCATGAGCAATGTCTAGCATAGCATATGATTCCACAAGCTTCTCATGAGAACACTCAAGTTCTTTGTGAGTTGCTTGCAAAGCCATATGCTCACTAGTGAGCTTCTCAAGTTGAGCAATGAGCATTAGTTTATCTTGTTCTAAGGATGCTACACAAGTAGATAAATTAGTAGCACAAGCATAATCCTTAGACAAGAATTCATACTTACTGACCAAGGAGGCATGTGACAACTTGAGCTTTTCAAGTTCTTGAGTTAGAGCCTTGATGGTTCCAACTCTATGGAATTCATCTCTCTTGGTCTTCTTCTTCTTTCTGCAAGCCATCAGACACTTAGGTCCCTCATCATTGGATAATGAAGAACCAGAAGTTGATGAGGTGACGCTTGCGGCTTGGGTGTCTTGAGCACACTCGGGAGCAGCTCCCTGGGGAGAACCGGTTAGACCGGTCCCCTGCACCGGTCGGACCGGTGCCTCCAGGCAGGCTGCAATTTCTTCCTTTTGCTCTTCTAGCTCCTTGGCAAAAACCACCTGAGGCTCAATGAATATTGCTGATGCAGTTGAGCACTTCTCAGGTGATTCCATGACTTCTTGCTCTTCATCATCACTTTCTAAATCTTCAAATGTATCTGTGATGAGAGTCCAAATGTGATGAGCATCTCTTCGGATTTCTTTCTTGCTAGAGATGATATCCCATAACTCTTCACAAACAGAACTCCGCAAGAAGTTAATAACACAAGCATTAAGTTGCGTGCAAGCTAACTCCTTTTGAGTGAGATTTGACAAATCAAAGTTGTCATAATCAAATTTAGGAGGTAGAATGCTAGCAACTAAAATATGTTCAACTAAAGGATCTAAATTTTTAAGAGCATTATGAACATTACCAAACCAAGAAACATAGTTTGAGCCATCGAGCTCAAGTGGCTCAAATTGTACCTCACAAGTAGTCGACATCTTTTCTCACGGCGGTTAAGCTTGGATGTGAGTCCTTGCTCTGATACCAATTGAAAGGACCTTGATGTCGCCTAGAGGGGGGTGAATAGGCGATATACCGCAAAATCAAACTTTTCCCCTTTTTGCTCTAGCTGCCAGGGGGTGACCGGTCAGACCGGTGCTCCACACCGGTCAGACCGGTGCCTTGTAGAGCAAACCCCAAACAGCAGCTCGAGCTTCTTCTTGACTTCTAGCACGAACCAAACTTGGTGATCAGCTTCTGTAGATGAAATTCAGCAAGGCAAAACTATCCCTGCACACAGTATAAGCACACCCAAGTAGATCGAAGCGGAAGCACAAAAATATGCTAGAAATCAACAAGTGAGGCAAACCACAACGGAGACACAAGGAGTTGTTTTCCCGAAGTTCGGATTCACCGCTCGCACCAAGCAACCACCAAGGTACGGTGAATCCTACTCTCCGTTGAGGAAGCTTATGCGACCACCACTTAGGTCAAGCTATCTCCTCCTTCCACTAGTTTGCTTCTTCCCTTTCGGAGGTGAAGCACAACCTGCACAAACAATCCCGAGGCTCACCACACACTTTGGTAGCTCACCGGGCGACGCCTTGCCGTCTAGGAGGAAGAACCTCCAAGAGTAACAAATGCTTCAAATTGCTTTCTTGACAGCGAATCGAAGTGCTCAAGCTATGGTTGCTCTTGTTTTGCTCTCTAATGCTCACTCAACCCAACTCAAGGATATCACAAATATCACACAAATCTCACAAAGAGAGGTTGGGGAGGGCTTTCCTGGCTTCTGGAATGTGTCAAAGTCGTGTGGAAGCAGTAGCCCACCAAGAGGGGGGCTGAGGGGTATAAATACCCCATCACACAAAAACTAGCCGTTGGAGAATCTGTCGTGACCGGTCAGACCGGTCAGGCAGAGCTGATTTAAAAAACTAGCCGTTAGAGCTTACACCGGTCAGACCGGTCCCCTTGACCGGTCAGACCGGTCAGGCTGAGTGTGTCCCAAAACCCCTCAAATTAGCTCAAGGTTTCATCCAAGGATAAAACCACACAATGTTAGATGATCTGGGATTTGTTAGCACACTCTGTGTCTCTCTCAAGGCTATTCTCACATGGGTCAACTATTATTAAGCAAATGTTGCATCCCTCTTGATAGTATGGCGTACCTATACTCAAGGATAAATATAAACACAAAGACATCCTCTTGAGTTTCCAAGTCTTGATCAATGCCATACTTTGATAGTTGTCAACTTGAGGGCTTTCAACATTGCTAACTTTCTTGAGCAATTTCATACTTGAGCTAGTGACTTAGGATTTTCCATCATCCATTGACAAAGTGTATTTGAATCCTTAAGTCACTCCATTTTATCAATCACAACTAATTGATGCTTTGCATTGCTTCCCTCAATAAAGCTTGGATATGGTTCTTCGAAACCCCACGGACCTAGATACTTCACCTTAGCAATTTGCACACATGGAAAGCCGTCGCTTAGCCAAAGCTTGCTTAGTCCCTCGCTCTAGTCATCTCGGTTGATTTCTTCACCACTTACCCTTGCCACATTGAGTTTAGCTTTGCTTCATCATTTTGAAATCCCATTTGAAAGAACTCTTCAAATGCTTGTTCTTGATTGACAAAGTACATTCAAACCATTGCAAGCTTCCAACAATGAGACCAACGTATATCACATAAGCATATGTCCCTTTGGTGTAAATGCATGAAGCCTTGCAATTTCCACTTTGAATGATCCCTTCATATATCAACAAGCTTTCTCATAGATTGGAACCACATAGATATACCTTTGTTGACTTGTCCAAAATATATCAACACTCATGCTTGTCATTCATTATTTATGCACAAAGAGATCACACACTTGCTTGCCTTTCTCATTATGAGCCAAAGAACATTCATTTCATATATAATTCAATATCACAACATGAATGTACAAATAAAAACCTGCTCATAGTCTTAAGCAAACAAGTTAGTCCTTTAATCGTTTTGTCATACAATTCACCAAAACTCACATGGGGGCCTAGATGCACTTTCAATGAGGGATGGGGATGGAGGATGGGGGACGGCCGGACATGGGAGGTTTTTTTTTGTTTTTTGAAAATACCTTTAGTCCCGGGTGGTAATACCACCCGAGACTAAAGGGTCTGCGCCCACAACACCCATTCGACACCCTTTAGTCCCGGGTGACCCCTTTAGTCCCGGTTCATTTACCCGGGACTAAAGAGGGGGCCTTTTGTCTCTACGACGTATGACCGGTTGGGCTTTAGGGTCCTATACCCCTTACCACCCGGTGATAAAGGTTGGTTCTTCACCAGTGAAAGGTGGGCCTTCTCGAAAATCTGTCTAAAATTAGCTGTATACTACTCGAAATGATTTGGCAGATAATTAAGCATGCATGGCGTATAACCGTTATAGTAATTCATAGTTTGAGAAATGTACTTGGCAAAAACCAAAATAAAAAGACAGAGACTCATGTCATCAACCAAAAAAAAGCACATATAACGGGTTATGCTTGTAGATTTATACTTTGAATTCACCAATAGAGCCAGAATATATATATATCAAAATAACACTTCATTTTTCTATTCAAAAGCAAGCAAAACGAGTTGTAAAAAAAATCAAAATAACGCGTGACAGACACACCCAAGAATCTATGCAAAAAATAGCCCAAATAAAACCCCCATTTTTAGTCTCCCTAATTTCTCCAAGGAATATATGCACTCCACCCCCTCAACGTCCTCCCATTTCCACTGCCTCCCTCCATCCCCACCTCAAAAACACCTACCCGCCCCCTCTCCGCGCCGCGAGCGCCACCACCACCATTTTTCCGTCCGCAAGAACAAGGAAGCGAGCTCCAGGAAGAGCTACCCTCCACCAGCTTCCCCGTTCCGCCTTCCGGCGATCGCACGCGCCTCCTCCCGGGCGTCCCAGCGGCGGTCGGGTCGCTAGGCCCAGGGCTCCCATGGCGGCGGCGCAGGTGCAGGAGGAGGCGGTGGCCGCGGCCGTCGTGGAGGACGTGATGTTCAGGGTGGCAACGGGGCGGGGCGGGGCCGGGGACATGCCCCCCGTCCCCGCCCCGTTCCCCGAAACAGAATCCCCGCCCTGACCCCGACTTGTAATTCGGGGCAAAAATGACCCCCGGCCCCGACCCCGACAGTTCCCCGTTCCCCGTCGAGGCCCCATGGGGAACGCAACAGGCGGCACAAAAATCACCTCCGTAGGATCCCAAAAGAACAATCAGTGAGAATTCGAGAAGAAGCCAAACAGTTCACATATCAGAGTCACAGGTCAAAAATTCATTGCTCGAATCAATTAAACAAAGCACAGTCATGGCTTGAATCAATTAAACAAAACACTTGTGGAGAGCTCGCTTCAGAAGCCATCAAGGCTAGGCGTCATACTAATAATCAATAGCCAGGCCAACTTACGATGGCTTCTTGCTACAGATTTGAACGGCGGCCTGCTGAGTGCTGACTGACGACGGCCAATGATGCAGGCGTGTGGCTCGCGAGAAGTCGCCCTTGCCTGGAATCAACTACGGCTGCAGCAAGGAAGG
The DNA here is from genome assembly GCA_004135705.1 of Alloteropsis semialata. Lineage (NCBI taxonomy): Eukaryota > Viridiplantae > Streptophyta > Magnoliopsida > Poales > Poaceae > Alloteropsis > Alloteropsis semialata. Next base: position 183,021 of record QPGU01000380.1, on the reverse strand, counting down.
GGATGCTGGCCTGGCCTCGCATCGGCGCTGCAGAAGGCGTCGCGACTCGCGAAACACGCGATGCAGGCGACGGGGAGAGACGAGATTGCGAGAGAGATAGGGTCCGGCGGCCGCCGCTTGACCGAGCAGGCTGGGAACTGGAACAAGTTTAGGGTTTCAACTTTTCAGGAGATATATATTGGGCCAGACTGTTGAAGTATTGGGCCGTCGGAGCAAGAATTGCCAAGGGATTTGCACATCTACCGGGTCCCCGTGAAGCCCACGGGGCAAAAACTGCCCCCGCCCCCGCCCCGACAGAAATTCGGGGCCCCGCCCCGACGCCCCCGCGGGGACAAATCGCCCTCCGTCCCCGCTCCAATCGGGGCGGATCCCCGCGGAAATCCGTCCCCACGGGGGATATTGCCATCCTGATGTGATGTGGATTCACGGCAGAGGAGGCGGCGGCGGCGCAGGTGGAGTAGGAGGAGGGGAAACGGTGGGGGTCCTAGAGGAACATCGACATTGCCTGGCACAAGGCGGAGGAAACCGGTGAGTCGGTTTAGTTTCTTGGTGGGAAAAAATGCATTTTTAATGGCAAGTGTTTATTCTGAGCGAGGCGATGTGCACATGTTTGGCTGGAATTTTCTCCATTTTGTTGTGGCTTAAATATTTACCGCTTTATCGAAAAAAGTTAATATTTTTCAAGAAATTATCCCCTTTGCTCTCAAATGGCAGATTAATCAGAAATTATTATGATTTCTGATTGAACAGTTAAAAAATTAGAAATTTTCCTAATTTAGCAGTTATGAATGTTGCAAACTTGCAACTCAAGCACTTTTGCTTAAATTTTTTTGGTAACTTTGTTGAAAGTGGCAAGTCTTTGATATCTATGATGGGGACATGGTTCTATGCTTGATATGTGGTCTCTAATTGATTAAGAAGGACTGTCATAAAAAATTGGGATGATAATTTCAATGAAGTTTGTTTGGATCATTATTAGTCTCATGTCATGGATGCTCTTTGGACAAGACATGAGACACTATTACTGTGATGAAGATAGAGATTTATGGATCAGTTAAGAAAAGAAGAATAATACATAGAATTGGATATTGCAAGACTTCATGTATGTATGATAAAATGACATGAGCATATGTGTTACATATTGGTCTTCATAATTGGAAGCTTGCATTGTGTGGGATATTCTTTATCAATCAAGAACAAGCATTTGAAGAATCTTTCAAATGGAATTCACTCTATGGCAAAGCAAAGCTAACTTGATGATGCAAGGGTAAGTGGTGAAGAAACAAAACGAGATGACTAGAGCGAGGGACTAAGCAAGCTTTGGTTAAGTGACAACTTATGACCATGTGCGAATTGCTAAGGTGAAGTATCTAGTATCCGGGGGGTTTCGAAGTATCATATCCAAGTCTTGTCAAGAGAAGCAATGCAATGCATATATGTTATGGTTGATAAAGGGAGTGGCTTAAGGATTAAAGTGAACTCAAACATAAGTTGTGGAAAATCCTAAGTCACTAGCTCAAGGTGGATATGCTCAGTTCAATATGCAATGTTGAAAGCCCTCAAAGAAGTGATTGTTCAAGTATTGGCATGATTGTTGACATACAAGCTCAAGTGGTTGATTTATGATTCATCTTATGTCTTGAGTATAGGTATGCTGTACTACCAAGAGGGATGCAGCATTTGTTGAATGACAAACTCCAAAAGTGCTCAAGTGAACCCTTGTGAGTCTAACCATGAGTGTTTCTAACTTAGTGGGGGTTCCCTGACAAAACTGGTGGGAACCGGTGAAACCGGTTTTGTGGCCTCAAGCGTCTAACGGCTAGTTGGTTTGAAAATCCGGTGAAACCGGTTTTGGCAACCTGTGGAACCGGTTTTCTCTGACAGAAAAATGGCTAATTTTTGGAGAGATGGGTATTTATACCCATGAGCTCCTCTTGGAGGGGCTGCTGGTTCTGCTCGTGTTTGACACATCCTAGAGGCCAGCTGAGCTCTCCCCAACCTCTCTAAGTGAGACTTGAGTTCATAGCTTGAATCCTTTGAGTTGGGTTGAGAGAGTGACTTGTGTGTGAGCATTAGAGAGCAATCCTAATCCTTGAGCACTTATGGTTCAGTCAAGCAACTCATGAAGCATTTGTTACTCTTGGAGGTTCGTCCTCCTAGACTGCTAGGCGTCGCCCGGTGAGCTACCGAAGTGTATGGTGAGCCACGGGATCATTTGTGAAGGTTTCACCTCACCCCACAAGGAAAGAGGTCTCTTAGTGAAAGGAGGAAATAGCTTGACCTTGTGTGGTCGCATAAGCTTCCTCAACGGAGAGTAGGATTCACTGTGCCTTGGTGGCGGCTTGGTGCAAGCAGTGAATCCGAACTTCGGTAAAACAACTCCTTGTGTCTTGGTTTGAATTTTCCTCATTTTGTCAATTCTAGCATTTTACTTGTGCTTCCGCTTCGATCTACTTTGGTGTGCTTGAGCTGTGTGCAGGAGCTTCATTGGAACACATGGAAACATCTGCGGAAGCTTCACACCATCTGTGGTTTGTGCTAGAATTCGTAGATGGGCAAATCTTGATTTGTTGGTGCATTCTGTGCCAAACTAGTTTTATCAGTTTGCTAAACCGGTTTTACCGGTTTGGGTGCTAACAGTTGGAATTAGATTTTGTAAATTTGCAGATTCGCCTATTCACCCCCCTCTAGGCGACATCAAGGTCCTTTCACTGAGACTTCTCCTTTTTTCTCCCTTTGACAGTACTCTCTCGTCCTCTCATTTTATTTATCACTTCTGACCTCCCCTTGAACTACAAAAAGGGAGGTCAGGCCCCCTGCGAGGGGCAGGGACACCTCTCTTTCTGCTACCGTAGGCTATCTGGGGACGAACTCTCTAGACTCATTTTTCACACACACTTGCTCGCATAAACACCAGAGACTTGTGTCGGATTTCTAGTCCGGCAGTCCACCTGGGGGTACTTAAATGGTTGATTTGTAGGCAAAGGGCGATCAGGGAACTAGAGAGCTCAAGGTAACACAGGGATACAGGGATTATACAGGTTCAGGCTACCCAGAGGTATAATACCCTACGTCCTGTGCTCAGAAGTCTTGTATTGCTCTACTCGATGAAGTTCCGGAGAACGACGGCGAGTTCCTGGTTACAATGAGGGGTCTGGCGGCTGAGAATCGAATAAATGAAAGGGTCGACCTAGGCCGCCTTATATAGGCCGACGTCCTAGGGTTTATAAGTCGGTTATCTCTAATTGTATCCGGCTACAACTAGGAAACTAATCTGAGTCGGGTGCGATACGATCTCCGTAATTTCCGAGCGGGATCTGAGCGTATCGCTATACGCCTTGCAGGGTAAGTCTTCTCCGATCTTATCCATCAAGCCGAGGACCCTGGTGGCCCGGCCCGGGGTCAGCCCACATCATTGTCAGACGTGGGCCCAGGCCGACTGTGTACCCGGTCGGTAGTGGGCCCAGGGGTACCCATATCCCACAAGTCCCTGAGCAACATGCAGGCGCGTGTCGGAGTGCTGACGAAGAAGCGACGCCTCCGCAATCGGCTGAAGCGCCTTGGTTGGCAGGCCGACACAAGGGTGGACGGTGCTCAAAAAAGAAAACCGTAGGCCATCGGGGATGACCCTGGGCGGACCCGGGGGTGAAGCCCCGAGTGGCGTAGTGCCGAGTTGTGGCCGAGTCGAACACCATAAGGATCTGCACCACTTTGAGAAAGTGACACATCCTGATGGGGCATATGGAGGGCGACGCAAGGAGCCCTCCATATGGAGTAGTCCCCGAGCATTGGGCCGATTAGAATAATCGGGCTAATGGTCAAGAAAGAAGAATCTCCAAGCTTCTGGGCAGCAGTTCGCCCAAAGGATAAAATCGCCACGGGTGTCTGGACACTCTGCGACAAGAACAGTACTCGCGTGTGTACGCACAGGGCGCATCCGTGGCGAATAAAGCCGAAGGCAATAAGGGTGGACTGACCACCTCGAAGTGTGGAGAGCTGCGTGGCTCAGGGCTCACGCGTCGTATAGTGTGACCATGGTCACATGTACACAGTAAAACTGGGGCTATAAATAGCCACCAGGATGCTGGAGTTGCCATTCCATCAATGAAGGTGTGTAGAAGCCACTCAATGCAGATGTCTAGGTCTTGCTGCTGGGTTCATCCTCCAGGGAAGAACCATGGGGACTTGTAAACATGGTGCTAGAAGAGTGCTTGCGATGAGCTTGAGGTGTTAGTGAGCATCTGCCGGCACTTCCGTTTCCTCTTCGCATTGCCCCAGGCTAGATGTCTTCAAGGGTAAAATGCTTGTAGAGGCAAGAGAGGCCCGGGGTCATGCGCTCCTTTCCCTCAAGCGGGGTTAGCTCGTCGTCGGTCGCCATGGTGCTACAAGAGAGCTTGCGATGAGCTCATGTGGACCAAGCTTGCAGTGTGTATCCCAATCTGCGCCACGACGAGTGCCCCAAGCCGTCGTCTTGACGGTTAATGCTTTTTGTCCTTGTAACCGGTCCATGGCCGTCACTGCCTTGTAACTTTATAATATCTTTGTAAACCTTTCTTCATGTCTTGGCTACAATTTTCTATTATCTTTATCCCGAGGATTAGCTAGGCAACATAGGTTCGTGGATTATTTCCTGTCACCAAGATTAACCACTGAGAGGGTTAGCCGAGTCTTGAAACCCATCAACTAGAGTGGAAGCGCCGAGTCCCCGAGCATGTCGGGGCTGGCCGAGTTGAAACGCCGAGTCCACGAGCTGTCGGGGCTGGCCGAGTCGTGGAGACCCGTTGACCGGAGTCAGAGCGCCGAGTCCCCGAGCGTCGGGGCTGGCCGAGTCGCGGAGACCCGTTGACCGGAGTCAGAGCGCCGAGTCCCCGAGCGTCGGGGCTGGCCGAGTCACGGAGACCCGTCGACCAGAGTCGTAGCGCCGAGTCCCCGAGCGTCGGGGCTGGCCGAGTCGCAGAGACCTGTTGACCGGAGTCAGAGCGCCGAGTCCCCGAGCATGTCGAGGCTGCTGAGTTGAAACGCCGAGTCCCCGAGCATGTCGGGGCTGGCCGAGTTGAAACGCTGAGTCCCCGAGCATGTCGGGGCTGGCCGAGTCGCGGAGACCCGTTGACCGGAGTTAGAACACCAAGTTCCTGAGCATGTCGGGGCTGGCCGAATCCTTTAGGCAAATAGTCGTTGGCAGGCGGAGAGCCATTGATGCGCGATTGACGGGGCACCCGCGGATTCCGTCCGTCAGTTACGGCGCTGTTAGGTGTCGGGGATAGACCCCCGGGGGTACCCAGAAGGCGGATTGGCCCAACCAGCAGGGGGCGGCCCAATCCGAGTGCTATCGGGCCGGTTTGTCAGACTGGGTGGCCCACCACTTGGGAGGCCCACCAGTCGAGCGAACCGGATGACTACGACGGCGCGCACGGCAAGGAAGCAGGCGGCGTATCACGTAAGAAGATCGGAGATCAAGATAAACTAGCCGGAATTCTAGGAAAAGATATCTGTAATCGTTATAGGATCGAATCCTTGTATTTCGGGTAGGTTATGATCTCTAGCCGACTTGTAACTCAAGGCAACCGGACTATATAAGGTGCCTTGGGACCCCCCTCCAGAACACGAATTCACAACCCACGAACTTCTACCTAGGACAGAACCCAACTACGGAGATCCTTCAGGAACTTCATACACAGCAATCCATACACCCAACACAGGACGTAGGGTATTACGTCATCTTGACGGCCCAAACCTGTTCAATCCTTGCGTCTTGTGTTACCATCGTCTTGTGATCCTCGATCTGTCCCTCAACAAATCAACCACGTAGGCTACCCTGTGTGGACTGCCGGGTCCATAAATCCGACAGTTGGCGCGCCATGTAGGGGTTGATCGACGAGATCAATCTACAAGCTCGATGGCATCTACTTCCACCGTCATCACGCCGGCATCTGCCAAGATCTCCATCGCTGAAGGGGCCATGTTCTTCTTCGGATCCATGGTCTTCACCGCCGGGCCCGAGGGAGAGCTCTCCTTCAGCCGTGACGCCACCCCGGAGGAAACCACGACGCGACTCGACACAGCGCCAGATGGGATCGTCACCATCACCACTCCGCTATCAACGATCGCCAACAACTCGATGATCGCAACGGTTAACGCCGCCCTCCCGGTTTCCAGGGAGGACCTGCTCCCGCCTACACCGCCGACTGCTTCGTCCACTCCGCCTCCACCACGCAGGGCTCACGAAACACCCGCGGAACGAAGGCAGCGATGGGCTGCACGTCAGCGCGAGTTTGAAGCAGGCATGGAACGAGCCATCGCCTCTGTCGGCGAATGCGTTGATCTCGTCGACTCCGTCCGCCGGGACGCCACCTCGCCGACACGATTCCCATTTGGACTCAGGAACAGCGGGGTCGTATACCAGGAAGCACTCGGCGGACAGCCGAACGCCGACTACTCTCCTGACATAAGCGGGGCGGCCAACTCCATCACGACCGGCCAGATCGGATCTGCCTCGGACGCCACGACAACGCAGCCTCCTCGTCGTCAAGATGTGCCGACTCCGCCTGAAGGGGAGTCATCGCCGACTTTCCCTCAAGCCACGCGCGTCCTCCCTCCGAACAAGAGGATCGTGCCAGCCAAGCGGGAGACGTTCGTCTCCGACATCTCCGCCGACGAACCAACGGTCCAAGGAGAGGATCAAGCGCACCGTGACGCCAGGATGGCACGCAACAATGAGAAGCAACAGCGCCGCAACGCGCGACGAGATCGCCGAAACCCCAGGGCCACTCGCAACCTCAACGACGATTTCATCCAAGAAGTCGGCGGCATAGGCGTCTACGCCACCCCGTCAGCTAACCTCGCCGCCGCCCATCTTGACTGGAAGGAATCCTAGAGACCCCGGAGCTCAACCGGATCAAGACCAGGTTGACTGCAGCCGCAGGCATGATCAACGCCCAAAAGGCCTCCGCTTCTTCGTCTCGCCACTCCAAGTCAGCTAGCCGTCGTGAGGACAACGACGTGGTTGACCAGCAGGACCTTCGCGAACAACTCCGCAACCGCGATCTCCGCAGGAACCTCGACAACCGCCACCAGCGAAGGGACGAGGAAAAACTCCGACGGCGCGCTGAGTACAACCGTGAACATGGCCTCCCGGGGTTGGACCGCGACACTCGCCTGCGCCGGGAACTGGAGGCCAACGAGGCTGCACGTCGCCGCGAGTTCGACCGCAAGTACGGCCCTCCGCTCGAACAGCAGAGGCTGCCCCAGGCTCGTACCCCTGAAGACTTCTCCGCTGACTCGGGGGGCGCGAGAACACCGAGAACCTCAACGACTGCGACGGCTTCCCAGTGTTTACCGCCCGAGTAAGATCCATCCGAATGCCGCTAACTTTAAACCTACAGGCATAGAAAGGTACGATGGGAAGGCGGACCCTACGATGTGGCTCCGGACGTACAACATCGCCATCCGCGCGGTGAACGGCGACCACGACTCCATGTGCGCCTACTTCCCAGTCGCCATGACCAAAGTGGGGCTGAGCTGGCTCCACAGCCTCGAGCCCGACTCCATCGACAACTGGGACACGCTCTGCCGCGAGTTCAAGAGCTACTTCCAGGGAAGCTCCATCCGGCCAGGCACAGCATGGGACCTAGGGAAGGTGAAGCAGAATCGCGGGAAGAGCCTCCGCGACTACACCGACAGGTACATGGAGAACCGCAACTTGGTCCCCGGCTGCTCCGAATCTGAGATCATCCACTACTTCCTCGACGGCCTCGCCGACTCGGTGATCTTCGAGTGCCTCTGCGAGGATCTTGCCAAAGACCTCCGGCGAGTTCTTCGGGCGGGTGAACAAGATGGCCGAACGCCAAGGAAGCCACTCGCCTCCACTACAACAAGAGAAGCACTCGGGATGACGATCGTCCACCTCGCCGAGAAGATCGCCCAAGGAAGGAGGACCCGCGCCGAACTCGGCCAGAACCAAGCAGAATGGGCGACCGAAAGCGCTCGGGAGATTGCACCATCGCCACCATGGATCGCGGAGGCCCACGCCCGCGGACCAACTTCAGCGCCGAGTTCGAGAAGATGCTCCAAGGACCCTGCCCCATACATAAGCAGTCCAAGCACCGCATGATTGACTGCATGGGGCTCGCCGATGCCTACAAAAAGCAAGAGGGGAAGCAGCCTCCCCGCAACGACGATAAGGGCGACAAGGGGAAAGGGGCTCCCGCCAACCCCGGCTTCCTTAACGTCGAGAGACAGCTGAACTTCATCCTCGGAGGACCGCCGCAAGTGGACGACAAGCCGGGAGAAGGTGCGCGACAGGGAGATATTCTCCTGCTATACATCGCCGATCCAACCACTCCGCTGGTCAGAGCAGCCGATTACCTTCTCCAGGGAAGACCAGTGGTTCCAGATCTCCGATGTCGGCGAGTACCCCCTAGTACTCAGCCCGATTGTGAACAACGCCCGACTCACCAAGGTACTCGTCGATGGCGGAAGTGGGCTCAACATCATCTTCGCCCAGACGCTGAGGGACATGGGCATCGGCCTCGATGCTTTGACCCCTTCCCTTCACCCATTTTACGGGTTGATTCCGGGCAAGGGTTCCAAACCACTCGGGCAGATATCTCTCCCTGTCACCTTTGGCGATCAGAGCAACTTCCGAACCGAGTACCTCAACTTCCAGGTCGCCGACTTCACCACCGCCTATCACGCCATACTCGGGAGGCCGGCGCTCGCCAAATTCATGGCGATCCCCAACTACACGTACCTGCTGATGAAGATGCCAGCACCGAACGGCGTCCTCTCCGTCCGCAGCGACGTCCACACCACCAAGGGATGCGACAAGGAGGGGCTCCACCTCTGCATCGGCATCGAACACAGCGTGCTCCAGATGGAAGTCGTAAACGGCGCGGGGACAATCCAGGGAGACCCCGGTTCCATCCCCGAGTCATCCAAAAGAAGAGCTGCGCCGACTACCATGAAACCCGGCCGAAGAAGTACGCCCCATCTCGCTTGGGCTCGCCGACTCCTCCAAGACCGCCCTGATCGGATCAGGGCTCAACGCCAAATAGGAAAGCGTGCTCGTCACCTTCCTCCAGAACAACGCCGACATATTTGCATGGACTCCATCAGACATGCGGGTGTTCCGAGGGAGGTGGTCGAGCACTCCTTGAAGGTTGACGCGAACGCCAAACCAGTTCGCCAAAAACTCCGATGCTTTGTGCAGGACCGCAAGGAGGCCATTAGGGTAGAAATAACAAGGCTGTTAGCTGCTGGGTTTATTAGAGAAGTCTTTTATCCCGACTGGCTCGCTAATCCAGTCCTTGTAAGAAAAAAGAATAATGAATGGAGAATGTGTGTTGATTACACCGATCTCAACAGGCACTGCCCTAAGGACCCCTTTGTCCTGCCCCGCATCGACCAAGTCGTCGACTCCACCGTCGGATGTGTACTCCTATGCTTCCTTGATTGCTACTCCGGCTACCACCAGATCGCCCTGAAAGAAGAAGACCAAGAGAAGACATCCTTCATTACTCCGATCGGCGCGTACTGCTACAACAAGATGACGTTCGGCCTCCGCAACGCTGGTGCCACTTACCAAAGGGCCATTAACTTGAGCTTGGGTACACAGATTGGTCGTAACGCCGAGGCCTACGTTGACGACATAGTAATCAAGATGAAGATCGAAGCCGAGTTCATCGCCGACCTCTCCGAAATGTTCAGTAACCTCCGCAAGCTCAACTGGAAGCTGAACCCAACCAAGTGCATCTTTGGCGTGCCGAAAGGGAAACTACTTGGCTTCATCGTCAGCAACAGAGGCATCGAAGCCAATCCAGAAAAAATAGACACCATCCGGAGGATGAAACCGCCGGCTGGAAAGAAAGAGATCCAAAAGCTGACTGGTTGCATGGCGGCCTTGAGTAGGTTTATCTCCCGGCTGGGGGATAAGGGCTTGCCATTTTTCAAGATCCCCAAGAAGACCGACAGGTTCGAATGGACCCAGGAGGCACAGCAGGCTTTCACCGACCTCAAGAACTACCTCTCCAACCCACCGGTACTCGTCGCCCCGCATAACGATGAACCACTACTCCTATACATTGCAGCCACAACTAATGTGGTGAGCACTGCGATCGTCGTGGAGAGAGAAGAGGAAGGAAAGGTGCAATGCGTGCAACGACCAGTCTACTATGTGAGCGAAGTACTAAGCGAATCCAAGGCGCGCTATCCCCAAGTGCAGAAACTACTTTACGCACTGTTGATCACGTCAAGAAAGCTCCACCATTACTTCCAGGCGCACCGCGTCAAGATGGTCACACAATTTCCACTCGGCGAGATCCTCCATAACAGGGACGTCACTGGACGGATCATCAAATGGTCTGTCGAACTCGCCTCTTCCGTCATAGATTTTGTCCCGCGCACCGCCATCAGATCACAGATCCTCGCCGACTTCATCGCCGAATGGACCGAGAGCCAGGACGCGAAGGAAGACACTAGCGGAGAACACTGAAAGATGTACTTCGATGGCTCCTTAATGATCGATGGCGGGGGCGCTGGCGTACTTTTCATCTCTCCGAAACGGGAACTACTGTGATACGTCCTCCAAATACGTTTCCCGGTCACCAACAACGCCGCCGAGTACGAAGCAATCCTCCACGGTCTCCGCATCGCCACTTCACTCGGAATAAAGAGGCTGCTGGTTTACGGCGACTCTGCCGTCGTCATAAACCAAGTCAACAAAGAGTGGGATCGCCACAGCGAGCGGATGAACGCCTACTGTGAGGTAGTGCACAAACAGGAGGGAAAATTCTACGGCATAGAGTACCACTATGTTCCACGAGAGAACAACCTCGCAGCTGACGCACTCGCCAAACTGGGGTCAACCCGTGCGGAAGTACCAGGGGTGTGTTCGTACAAGGTCTCCTTAAACCCTCTGTCAAAGAGTTGGGAGACGAACCAGAGCCAGCCCCTGAACTCTGCAAGGTGATGACCATTGATGCCAAAGAAGATTGGATGGCCGAGTTCATTGATTACCTCGCCCACAACAAGGTACCAAAAGACCCCACGGAACGAAGGGTTCTGGAGCGCCGAAGCAGGAATTATGTGGTGGTCGGCAACGCCCTATACCGACGAGCTGCCACAAGCCAAGTGTTCATCAAATGCGTCACGAAAGAAGTCGGCCTCCAGATCCTTGACGACATCCACTCGGGAGTCTGCGGAAGTCATGCCGCCGCAGGGACATTAGTCGAAAAAGCATACCGGGCCGGGTTCTTTTGGCCTACTGCCGTCCCGGATGCCAAAGACCTCGTCCGCCGGTGCCAAGGGTGTCAGTTCTTCGCCAAGCAGAAGCACCTCCCGGCCCAAGCTCTACGCACGATCCCACCCTCTTGGCCTTTCGCCTGTTGGGGATTGGACATGGTGGGACCATTCAAACTAGCCCCGGGAGGTTACACGCACATACTCGTCGCCATCGACAAATTCTCCAAGTGGATAGAGTACAAAGCCATTATCGGAACTCCAACGTCAAAGCAAGCCGCAGCCTTCATTGAAGAAATCACGCATCGGTTTGGGGTCCCAAACAGAATCATAACCGACTTGGCAACGCAGTTCACCGGGTCCGCCTTCTGGGATTTTTACGAGAGCAGATGCATCGACGTATACTACGCCTCGGTCGCCCACCCCCGGTGCAATGGACAAGTGGAGCGAGCAAACGCCATGATACTCCAAGGCCTAAAGGCGAGGATCTTCGACCCATTGAAGAAGTTCGCCGGACGATGGCACCAAGAGCTACCACAGGTCATTTGGGGACTCAGGACTCAGCCGAGTAGGGCCACAGGCCACACTCCCTTCTTCCTGGTCTACGGCTCCGAGGCAATCCTCCCGACCGACATCGCCTTTGGATCACCGCGCATCGACAACTACGAGGAAGGCGAAGCGGAAGCTGCTCGCGAGGTGGATTTTGACTCCATTGAGGAACACAGAGTCAACGCGCTCATACAGCATGCGCGTTACCAACAACAACTCCGACGCTACCATGACAAGAACGTCCAGCAGCGGGACTTCAACATCGGTGACCTCGTCTTACGCCGAGTACAATCGACAGCAGGAGTTCATAAACTCTCCGCCCCATGGGAAGGGCCGTTCATAGTGACCCAGGTCATATGTCCGGGTACTTTTCGACTCCAATACGAGGATGGCACCTGTTGACACCAGATTTTCGCACCAGATATGCTGAGTCATGAGGTGACGTGGTAAGGCTGGTGGACCCATTGACTGGTCAAAGCCAAAGATGACAGAGAAGGAAGCCGATATGCAGAAGAGATCCAATGAAGCAGAAGTCCGACCCGATAACGAGTGCAAGAGGAAAGGCGCGTCGGCTGAGAAGGAAGCGTATCAGATGCAGGGACTATTTCCTTTTTGAAGGCATATTGAGAGTCCCATTCTATATTAGATTTAGTTTACTTTGTTCGCAAGTTAGCCTGGTCCGATCAGGACTCTCCATGACCAGGGTATAAATATGAACCCTCGTCCATTGTAAAGACTATTCTCACAATCAATACAACCCGGCTTCACGCCAAAAACCCTAGTAGTAGTTATCGACGAAGCTCTTGGTGGACGGGCTGCATCAGTTCTGATCTCCGGCTTACCAGTAAGTTAGTCAATTTATCGAACTAGTATAGGCTTTGAATTGAGGCGCATCGCCCTTTCTCATTTATACTGTTCAACCGATTTATCTCTGGATAATAAGATTGATATAGATTCCCTACGTCGGAGCTAGATCAATATTGATTATTCAACAGATTATCGTTTATCGGACTACACTTTAAGCCTAGATTCCCTACGTCGGAGCTAGGTATCAAGATTAGTCTAGATTCCCTACGTCGGAGCTAGAGTAATCTTGGTTACTAAAGGTAGTCTTTGCGGTTTGTTGGAGTTGCTAGATTGGTTTAGATCTACGCCATGTGAATCAATTCTACTTCTTCAATGGCTTTGAGCATTGGTCTTGGTCCGATTTAAGCAATATTTATCTTACAGCATCGTTCTATGTCCGATCCTGCTTTGTGGTTTAATCTGGTTGTTCTTTGAGTATTGCACTGGTGTAGATTCCCTACGTCGGAGCTGGATCTTTGCAATACGATTAGATTAATCTTTGATTGTCATGCTTGGTCTAGATTCCCTACGTCGGAGCTAGATTCATCTTGATTAGTCAAAGGAAGCTTTGATTATGCCTTATTGCTATTTGAATGTTAAGTGTGGTGTAGATTCCCTACGTCGGAGCTGGATCTTGCTTAATTATTTGGTAGCATATCTTAGAATCAGATCGATCCTGTTAATGTTTTACTTGCTTATTTGCTTAATCTGATCAACACCTGTGCGAGCATCTTGTTTAATTAACAGGTTGATAAGTCGAGTCTGATTATCTAGCTATCTGATCTGATCATAGTTGGAGAAATCTAGATTCCCTACGTCGGAGCTAGATTTCTCTGAAAAGGCTATAGTCCGATCGGTTGGTTAGATGGTCCGATAAGACGAGTCAAACTGGTAACTAGACAAGGTGGACAATGTATCGGCTTACACTTTGATTATTTAATATCTTGTTTCAAGACACAGCTGATCCATTATTTTACATATTGGCCTTGTTTTATGCTTTATTTCATTATTCAAAGGCTGATCTGTCATATCAATCAAGGTCCGATCCTGATTGGTCCGATTCTGAGGTCCGATTTGGTGTCTGATTGAGGTCCGATCACTCGGTCCGATTGACGTCATCAATGAAGTCCGATTCTGAGGTCCGATTGGTATCGGCCGATACGTGTCTGATTGGGTCTTGGCTAAAATTCGACGTTACTCCATCGTCTGAAATAGAGCCGGCACAATCAAAGAGCAATTTAACTGTTTTATTCCCTTGTCAATTTCAGGTCAAATTGACTGGCACGTTGCGAACCTGAACTGGAGTGTGGACTGGCACTGGAGTGAAGCAAATCTCCCCGGTCTTCGTGTGCTGCACGCAGAGGATACGACCGCCGATTTTCCGCGTCAACACATTTTTGGCACGCCCGGTGGGACACGAGAAACAAATTCCAAGATGTCGTCGTCTGATGCTGAACAAGAAACTGCAGCAAGACTTGCTGCTGAAAAAGAAGCTGCTGAGAAGGCTAAAAACGACAAGAACAAGACGCCTGAGACGGCCATGCCCATTACAAAGGCCGATCTGTCCAAAGCTCAGTTGGATGCAGTTCAGGCCCAGATTGATGCGTTTGAGAAGCTCTGCCTTGGCTAGTTTGGGCGTTGTTGACGTGGAAAATCGGCGGACGTATCTCCCGCGTGCAGCACACGATGACCGGGGAGATCAGCTTCGCTCCAGTGCCAGTCTACACTCTAGTTCAAGTTCGCGGCGTGCCAGTCAATTTGACCTGAAATTGACAAGGGAATAAAACAGTTAAATTGCTCTATGATTGTGCCGGCTCTATTTCAGACGATGGAGTAACGTCGAATTTTAGCCAAGACCCAATCAGACACGCATCGGCCGATACTGATCGGACCTCAGAATCGGACCTCAATGATGACGTCAATCGGACCGAGTGATCGGACCTCAATCAGACACCAAATCGGACTTCAGGATCGGACCAATCAGGATCGGACCTTGATTGATATAACAGATCAGCCTTTGAATAATGAAATAAAGCATAAAACAAGGCCAATATGTAAAATAATGGATCAGCTATGTCTTGAAACAAGATATTAAATAATCAAAGTGTAAGCCGATACATTGTCCACCTTGTCTAGTTACCAGTTTGACTTGTCTTATCGGACCATCTAACCAACCGATCTGACTATAGCCTTTTCAGAGAAATCTAGCTCCGACGTAGGGAATCTAGATTTCTCCAACTATGATCAGATCAGATAGCTAGATAACCAGATTCGATTCATCAACCTGTCAATTAGACAAGATGCTCGCACAGGTGTTGATCAGATTAAGCAAAATAAGCATGCAAAACATTAACAGATACATTCTGATTCTAAGATATGTTACTGAACAATTAAGCATGATCCAGCTCCGACGTAGGGAATCTACACCATACTTAACATTCAAATAGCATTAAGGCATAACCAAAGCTTCCTTTAACTAATCAAGATGAACCTAGCTCCGACGTAGGGAATCTAGACCAAACATGACAGTCAAAGATTAATCTAAGCGTGTTACAAAGATCCAGCTCCGACGTAGGGAATCTACACCAATGTAATACTCAAAGAACAACCAGATTAAACCACAATGCAGGATCGGACATAGAACGATGCTGTAAGATAAATATTGCTTAAATCGGACCAAGACCTATGCTCAAAGCCGTTGAAGAAGTAGAATTGATTCACATGGCGTAGATCTAAACCAATCTAGCAACTCCAACAAACCGCAAAGACTACCTTTAGTAACCAAGATTACTCTAGCTCCGACGTAGGGAATCTAGACTAATCTTGATACCTAGCTCCGACGTAGGGAATCTAGGCTTAAAGTATAGTCCGATAACGATAATCTGTTGAATAATCAATATTGATCTAGCTCCGACGTAGGGAATCTATATCAATCCTGATTATCCAGAGATAAATCGGTTGAACAGTATAAACGAGAAAGGGCGATGCGCCTCAATTCAAAGCCTATACTAGTTCGATAAATTGACTAACTTACTGGTAAGCCGGAGATCAGAACTGATGCAGCCCGTCCACCAATGAGCTTCGTCGGTAACTACTACTAGGGTTTTGGCGTGAAGCCGGGTTGTATTGATTGTGAGGATTATTCTTTACAATGGACGAGGGTTCATATTTATACCCTGGTCATGGAGAGTCCTGATCGGACCAGACTAACTAAATAAGGTAAACTAAGCTTAAGATACAACGGGACTCTCATAAGCCTTCTGAAAAGGAAATAGTCCCTGAATCTGATACGCCTCCTCCTTAGCCGACATGTCTTCCCTCTTGATTCGTCATCGGATCGGACTCCTGCTTCATCGGATCCTTCTTCAACATCGGCTTCCTTCTCTGTCCCCTTTGGCCTTGACCAGTCAACGGGTCCACTTTGCAGTCTCACCCTCACCACGTCATCATCTGACCCAACATGTCAGGTGCGAAAATCCGGTGTCAACACATGCCCCCCAATTTTGGAATAAAATATCATTTTGTTCCAAAATTTGTATTTGCCATCATAACTCCTTCACCGGTTTTCGTGCCGAAATCTTTCCATCCCTGCACCGCGCGATTCTTCGATCTTTCTCCCGGGCAATATCATCGCTGACAATGAACAGATATGGATCCCTACATTTACCTCACGGGTATCCATGCGTCTTCTGATCCAGGCGATACGACTTTTCAATGCAGTTCCTCAAAAGACGCTCCTCCTTTAATTACGGCAGCCCTGAATCAATGCCACACTTCCCCGAGAATACTGTTCTTCATTTGGACGGTTTCCACGAGCGCCCCTCGGATTCCATTCCTCCTCTAACGCATCCACCGACTGCCGGCTATAAATACCAGCCTCAAGCCTTCTTCTTCCACCATCCTTTAGCCATGGCGCAGCTAATATTCATGGTAGAGCACAAACTCCTTCTGTTTGATATAGGATCCAACTCCCTCCTCCTCCTCTGCTAGAAGAATTCTCGTGAAGAAGTATAGGGCACTCCCCCCCTTTTCTGATCCCGCAGTGAATCCAGGTGGAACTTCCGCTAGAAGAATCCTCGTGAGGTTCCTCTCATGGTTCACCAAAGGGAAGGTTTCTCAGAGGGGTGTAATAGAGTGCCCTTTACAGGCTAGGGCAGAGCGTCCACCGGCGCGCTCTTCAAGGGACTGCATCCGGGGTGGATTTCTTCGACTCAAGGAAGAAGATATCTCCTCAAACTTGCGCTTCCTTTTGCCCTTTTTTTTAGTCCTGTTCTGGCAATGATGAACAAAGTACATCGGCGCCTACTAGATCCTTTTATCTTCTGAAATCCTCTGTATGAGAAATATATGAATATATATGCAATCCCTTTTCAAACAGCCTGATCCGTCATCGAACGGCTTGATGATGTAATGTATTTTCTCTGTTTGGATATAACCCTTAAGGCGATGCATATCGCATCGGCTCTTATTTTTGTTCTTGAGGCGATTTTCCATCGGCTTTTAAGCCTGACGCATAGCATCGGCTCTTATGAGTTTACCCAAATGCTAGGGTAGTACTTCTTCAAATATTTCCCGTTTAATGCTTTAGGAAACATTTCTCCTTCAAGCGTTCGTAGAATATAAGCATTTCCAGGAACACATCGGACGATTTGATAAGGTCCCTCCCAGTTCGGTGACCATTTGCCGTACTTGGGATCTTTAGAACCAATTGGCAGAATAACCTTCCAGACAAGATCGCCCTCCTTAAACTCTTTCCCTTTAACTTTCTTATCATAATGCCTCGCCACCCTGAGCTTATTAGCCTCAATACTTTCAAGAGCGCGCAGCCGACGAACAGCCAAGTCATCGGACTCACTATTCATGAGCTCCATATATTCGCCGGCCTTCAATTTATCCTGAAGCTCGATACGTCTTGATCCAGTACGAATTTCCCATGGAAGAACGGCTTCATGTCCATAAACCAGTTCATACGGAGAAACCTTGATCGATCCATGACAAGCCATTCGATAGGCCATAGAGCTTCAGGAAGCACAATATGCCATTTTCTTGGATACTCCTCAATCTTTCTATCAATCAACTTGATCAAACTTTTATTGGAGGCTTCAGCTTGACCATTGGCTTGTGCATAATACGGCGATGAATTAAGAAGCTTGATACCCATATCAGCAGCAAAATTTTTGAACTCGTCCGATGTAAACATCGTACCTTGATCTGTTGTGATCGTCTGTGGAATTCCAAATCGGTAAATAATGTGTTCTCTAACGAATTCAATAACATTCTGCGTCTTCACCTCCCTCAAAGGAATAGCTTCAACCCACTTGGTGAAATAATCTGTTGCTGCTAATATGAATTTGTGCCCCTTACTTGAATGTGGAAAAATTTGGCCGATCAAGTCAATTCCCCATCCTCTAAACGGCCATGGCTTGATAACAGGGTTCATGGCCGATGCTGGAGCCCTTTGAATGTTTCCATATCTTTGGCACTCTTGGCATCCTTTATAATATTCAAAACAATCTGTTGACGCGGAAAATCGGCGGTCGTATCTCCCGCGTGCAGCACACGATGACCGGGGAGAGTCTGCTTCGCTCCAGTGCCAGTCTACACTCCAGTTCAGGTTCGCGGCGTGCCAGTCAATTTGACCTGAAATTGACAAGGGGATAAACAGTTAAATTGCTCTATGATTGTGCCGGCTTTATTTCAGACGATGGAGTAGCGTCGAATTTTAGCCAAGACCCAATCAGACACGCATCGGCCGATACTGATCGGACCTCAGAATCGGACCTCAGTGATGACGTCAATCGGACCGAGTGATCGGACCTCAATCAGACATCAAATCGGACCTCAGGATCGGACCAATCAGGATCGGACCTTGATTGATATAACAGACCAGCCTTTGAATAATAAAATAAAGCATATAACAAGGCCAATATGTAAAATAATGGATCAGCTGTGTCTTGAAACAAGATATTAAATAATCACAGTGTAAGCCGATACATTGTCCATCTTGTCTAATTGCCAGTTTGACTCATCTTGTCGGACTATCTAACCAACCGATCGGACTATAGCTTTTTCAGAGAAATCTAGCTCCGACGTAGGGAATCTAGATTTCTCCAGCTATGATCAGATCAGATAGCTAGATAATCAGACTTGATTCACCAACTTGTCAATTAAACAAGATGCTCGCACAGGTGTTGATCAGATTAAGCAACATAAGCAGATAAAACATTAACAGATACGTTCTGATTCTAAGATATGCTATTGAACAATTAAGCAAGATCCAGCTCCGACATAGGGAATCTACACCACACTTAACATTCAAATAGCAATAAGGCATAACCAAAACTTTCTTTAACTAATCAAGATGAACCTAGCTCCGACGTAGGGAATCTAGACCAAGCATGACAGTCAAAGATTAATCTAAGTGCATTACACAGATCCAGCTCCGACGTAGGGAATCTACACCAATGCAATGCTCAAAGAACAACCAGATTAAACCACAAAGCAAGATCGGACATAGAATGATGCTGTAATATAAATATTGCTTAAATCGGACCAAGACATATGCTCAAAGCCGTTGAAGAAGTAGAATTGATTCACATGGCGTAGATCTAAACCAATCTAGCAACTCCAACAAACCGCAAAGACTATCTTTAGTAACCAAGATTACTCTAGCTCCGACGTAGGGAATCTAGACTAATCTTGATACCTAGCTCCGACGTAGGGAATCTAGGCTTAAAGTATAGTCCGATAACGATAATCTGTTGAATAATCAATATTGATCTAGCTCCGACGTAGGGAATCTATATCAATCTTGATTATTCAGAGATAAATCGGTTGAACAATATAAACGAGAAAGGGCGATGCGCCTCAATTCAAAGCCTATATTAGTTCGATAAATTGACTAACTTACTGGTAAGCCGGAGATCAGAACTGATGCAGCCCGTCCACCAATGAGCTTCGTCGGTAACTACTACTAGGGTTTTGGCGTAAAGCCGGGTTGTATTGAATTGTGTGAATTATTCTTTACAATGGACGAGGGTTCATATTTATACCCTGGTCATGGAGAGTCCTGATCGGACCAGACTAACTAAATAAGGTAAACTAAACTTAAGATACAACGGGACTCTCAAACACCTTCTGAAAAGGAAATAGTCCCCGAATCTGATACGCTTCTTCCTCTTAGCCGACACGTCTTTCCTCCCTGTAGTCGTCATCGGATCGGACTCCCGCTTCATCGGACTCCTCTTTGGCATCGGCTTCCTTCTCTGTCACCTTTGGCTTTGACCAGTCAATGGGTCCACCGCACAGTCTCATGTCACCATCTGACTCTGTATGTCAGGTGCGAAAATCTGGTGTCAACACATGCCCCCAAATTTTGGAATAAAATATTATTTTGTTCCAAAATTCGTATCTGTCATCATAACTCCTTCACCGATTTTCGTGCCGAAACTTCCCATCCCTGTACTGCACGGCTCCTCAATCTTCGGGCCACGACCGTTTTCACCTTATAAAATTACTGCTGGTAGCTATACTATTCACTTTTCCTTCTCCGCCAGAGCCTGTACTGCTCATCTTCTTCCTCCTCTCTTTCCCGAGCGGTCATTCTCATTCGCCCAAACCCTCATCAAATTGTTCAAAATGGCTCAATCATCCTCCATGGGTGCCCTCCATTCTTCGATATCCGCTTCCACCTCCGCATCTGCTTCAGCGGGTTCTCCATCTGCTATACCCTCCACCATGGCTGCAGTCACAAGCTCAACAATGGCGGCGGTCATGACCTCAACAATGGCGGCAGTGACAAGCTCTTCAACCCCTTCTTCATCAACTGTCTTCGCCTCAGGCTCCTCTTCGACACGCGCGGAATCATCAGTAGGAGAACTTCATCATCCAATCCCAGAGGTAACTCTACTGATCTCAATTTTACTTCCTGCCTGAAATTCGGCTTTTAAAATTTATCCCCATTTTCGCAATCTTCTTTTAGGATATTCGTGCCCAAACCCTAATCCCTTCGGGCGCAGCCGATGGGGTTTATTTTCTTGGTCCAATGGGAGATCCGGATCCGGCCGAGATTATCAATCTGGAAACTTTGCGCCTCCCATTCAAAACTTCCGGATTTGACCTCGAAGATTGGAAAAATGCATTTCGCTCCTGGCCGACAGTTCTCCCCGGATGGAAAAACTGGTATCTGAGGATATCGGCCTCCAAGTCTGCAATCTGGGACAGATTGGATATCGCCCAATGCATCGGCCTCAGTATCGGCCCCATGGCCAAGAATGAGAATCTTTTGATCGCCGCATCACACTTTTGGTCCGATGCTCTGAATGCTTTCCTTTTCGGACATGGTCCGATGACCCCAACACTGCTCGATGTGGTTATGCTTCTTGGCCTCAATGTCACTGGCGACAAGCGTCCCTCTCAGCTCAATATCAAAGTCAAACACCATTTCAAAACCAAGAGCTGTGGCGGCTGCACGGGATATATGGAGAAGAATCATCGGACCGGATCTGTGACCGACCGTGAACATGTGGCCTTTTTGAACATGTGGTTGGACAGATTTTTCTTTTGCGGTACCACCCTTGGTCCAACAGGCAACTTCCAACATTTGGCCGAACTGCTTGTGAGTGACCATGTTATCAGCCTTGGTCAACTTCTCCTGGGAGCAGCATACAATTTGCTTCATCAAGTTGCCAAGCGCCTGAGAGCTGGATCACCCATCTCCAACCTTGGCGGGCCATGGTGGTTCATCCAGATGTGGCTAATGCTACATCTGAGCAAAGTTGTCAAGGTAGATGTTCGAAGGCTTAAATTCCCAGAGAGCAAGCCTGAATCGGAAGAGATCACCTGGCGCCGGTGTACCTCATTTGGTGAAGCTGCCATGGGCTTTCCTGCTGAGAAATTATCAGGCAAGGAATCTTCCAAGTATTTTGCACTTTTTTACAAAGGCATTGCTGATGAAAAAATGGTCTGGTTTTTGTACGATCATGCCGATGAATTTGAGTTGCCCTACAAATTCAGACTCACCATGATTGTAAAGGCAGATTCAGAAGCCTTAACAATTTTCCGAACCTGCATTAATGCTCGATTTCTTCCGATCGGCCTCAGTCAGGGTAAGTCAGGGCAATCAACCTATGAATTCTATCATCCAAACCTGGCTGCTCGACAATTTGGCATGGGACAGCTTCCTCCCTACTTAACCTTGACCGATCAAATCTTTCCAAGGGGAAAAATCGATACAGGCGTGGAATGGGACCGCCTTTTCAGACTTGAGCCTCCTATGGACCAAACCAATCTGGATACCTTGGCAATCTGCCTTGTAGTTCATCGGACCTTCAACACATGGTGGGCTGAATGGCATCAACACTTATTCTGCATCGCCCTCAAAACTTATGTCCAGAAGTTGCTGCCTTCTTTCAAGGGCAAGCCAGAGGTAATACTTGTGAATTTATTTCCCTCATAACTTTATTTTGCTAACCAATTCTCTTATCAGGATGTCGATCGTACCCCTCCAACAATAACTCGATCGGGGAGACAAGTCGTCTATAGTAGTATCTCGCCAGATCCGTGGATCGGCTGTGACTCTCCCACCATCGGCAAGCTTCTATCGGCATACGGCGACAGTCGAAAGAGGAAGAAGCAGACGTCCTCTAAAATTCCCAAGCGCCCAAAGACCACTCTGGTAAGTTCAAGAACTTCATTAACTTGATTTATCTCTTTACTGAAATTAATCCTCTCTGCAAGCTCAGGTCATCAGAGAACCTTCTGCACGCCAGCCGAGTCCGGCCGAGTCTTCAAGCCCATCGGCCGAAGAAGTACCAGAATCGGACCCACAAAAATCACCAAGTCCTATTCAAATGCGATCAAGTCCAACTCAGGAACATTCGGGCTATACATCCTCATCTGAAAGGACTATAACTGATTCGCCTCGTCAACCAAGCCCACCACCTCAAGCAGAACAAGTACAAATGGATCAGGGCCAAGAAGATCAAACTCTTCTACAGATCCAGCTCCCTGATCCGGAAGCAACGGTAATTATCAGCCGATTCATTCAATAATTGATATCCATCCTGTTCTTATTCTCTTTCTTCTAGCAAATCATCCAGAACGTCTTGACGGATCTTGAAATCGCCCAAGTAAACATCCAGGGCAGTAACATCCCTCTGATCGGACATGAGCAAGAAGTGGCCTGGAAACAAGTAAACTTTCTAGCCCGATATAATCGTATCAGCTTTCTTTTCATTATATCTAATCATTTCTTTTGCAGGCCCAAGATACTCCTCAAGCCAGCCAGACCCTATCAATTGATTTTGATCGGCTGCAAGCTGAAGAAGAAGAGATCAGCTCTGGGCAAAGCTTGCTATCTGA
>QPGU01000380.1:144235-158520 GCA_004135705.1 Alloteropsis semialata | reverse complement strand
CCTTTCTCGTTTATATTGTTCAACCGATTTATCTCTGATAATCAAGATTGATATAGATTCCCTACGTCGGAGCTAGATCAATATTGATTATTCAACAGATTATCGTTATCGGACTATACTTTAAGCCTAGATTCCCTACGTCGGAGCTAGGTATCAAGCTTAGTCTAGATTCCCTACGTCGGAGCTAGAGTAATCTTGGTTACTAAAGATAGTCTTTGCGGTTTGTTGGAGTTGCTAGATTGGTTAGATCTACGCCATGTGAATCAATTCTACTTCTTCGACGGCTTTGAGCATATGTCTTGGTCCGATTTAAGCAATATTTATCTTACAGCATCGTTCTATGTCCGATCTTGCTTTGTGGTTTAATCTGGTTGTTCTTTGAGCATTGCATTGGTGTAGATTCCCTACGTCGGAGCTGGATCTGTGTAATGCGCTTAGATTAATCTTTAACTGTCATGTTTGGTCTAGATTCCCTACGTCGGAGCTAGGTTCATCTTGATTAGTTAAAGGAAGCTTTGGTTATGCCTTATTGCTATTTGAATATTAAGTGTGGTGTAGATTCCCTACGTCGGAGCTGGATCTTGCTTAATTGTTCAGTAGCATATCTTAGAATCAGAACGTATCTGTTAATGTTTTATCTGCTTATGTTGCTTAATCTGATCAACACCTATGCGAGCATCTTGCTTAATTGACAGGTTGATGAATCGAATCTGGTTATCTAGCTATCTGATCTGATCATAGTTGGAGAAATCTAGATTCCCTACGTCGGAGCTAGATTTCTCTGAAAAGGCTATAGTCCGATCGGTTGGTTAGATGGTCCGATAAGATGAGTCAAACTGGCAATTAGACAAGATGGACAATGTATCGGCTTACACTGCGATTATTTAATATCTTGTTTCAAGACACAGCTGATCCATTATTTTACATATTGGCCTTGTTTTATGCTTTATTTCATTATTCAAAGGCTGGTCTGTTATATCAATCAAGGTCCGATCCTGATTGGTCCGATCCTGAGGTCCGACTTGATGTCTGATTGAGGTCCGATCACTCGGTCCGATTGACGTCATCGTCGAGGTCCGATTCTGAGGTCCGATCGGTATCGGCCGATGCGTGTCTGATTGGGTCTTGGCTACGATTCGACGCTACTCCATCGTCTGAAATAGAGCCGGCACAATCATAGAGCAATTTAATTGTTTTATTCCCTTGTCAATTTCAGGTCAAATTGACTGGCACGCCGCGAACCTGAACTGGAGTGTAGACTGGCACTGGAGTGAAGCAGACTCTCCCCGGTCATCGTGTGCTGCACGCGGGAGATACGACTGCCGATTTTCCGCGTCAACACATTTTTTGGCACGCTCGGTGGGACACGAAAAACAAATCCAAGATGTCGTCGTCTGATGCTGAACAAGAAGCTGCAGCAAGATTGGCTGCTGAGAAAGAAGCTGCTGAAAAGGCTAAGAACGACAAGAATAAGGCGACTGAGGTGACCATACCGGTTACAAAGGCCGATCTGTCCAAGGCTCAGTTGGATTCAGTTCAGGCCCATATTGATGCATTTGAGAAGCTATGCCTTGGTCAGTTTGGACGTAATCGTTCAGGTCCTATACTCAAAGGTCCACTCCCGGATCCAGAGTTGATCAAGAAGACAACTGAAGCTCGGGAGCACCAAGCTAACATGTCAGAGATGATTCACCAGGCTGTTCATCATGCAATGATCAACCAATCAGGCACTTTGGTGAATTCTTTGGACAATCTCATCAAGAAGGCGGTGGACGATGCTGTTTGTTTGAAGGGGCCAGTATTTATAGCAGATTCTGCAGGAGCATCAGGATCAGGAAGAGGCAAAGAAACTGCAGATAATACAATGACCGTTGCTCCACAGATGCCAATTGCTCCACCACCTCCTGTTGAATTGGCCAGCGGTTTCCTGTTGATGGCCGATGGAACTATTGTCGGCCCGCATGGTGAAAAGTATACCAGGACTTTGAGTGAACAAGAAAAACAGCCTGCTGCTGCGAGGCTACGTACAGAAGTCCCTTCACATCAGCGTATGGTTGGAGATTACAACAACTACGTGATGGACATAGCTGATGGAATGCCACATGGGAATCAACAGTCCGATTGGTCACAAAAGATAGCCGAGGTGATTCAGAATCAATTCGGCTTGAAGCCTAAAGATGAAGCGAGGTTGTATCGGCACCCATACCCATCTTACTTTGATGCAGTGCCACTTCCTCCACGTTACAGAGTGCCGGATTTTTCCAAATTCTCCGGGCAAGATGATATGACCACCATCGAGCATGTGAGCCGATTCTTGGCTCAGTGTGGTGAGGCTGCTTCTGAGGAGGGACTCAGGCTCAGATTTTTCCCTCTGTCACTCTCAGGGCCGGCGTTTACCTGGTTTACGTCGTTGCCAGCGGGATCGGTCACAGGTTGGTCCGACATGGAGAAGCAGTTTCATAAATACTTCTTTTCTGGTCTCAACGAGATGAAGATCTCCGATTTGATTGCCATCAAGCAAAGGAATGATGAGACCGTCAAGGAGTACATCCAACGATTCCGTGATACTAGGAATCGGTGTTACAGTCTGAAGCTATCTGACATGCAGTTGGCCGAGCTTGCATTCCAAGGTTTGCTCGCGCCGATTAAAGACAAGTTTTCTGCTCAGGAGTTTGAGACATTGGGGCAATTGGTTCAGAAAGTGTCAGCTCATGAGGTCCGATATCAGGAGATGAAGCGCATGAAGTTTTCTAAACAAGTATCTTATCTCTCTGATACTGAAGAAGAAGCTGATGTTAACATAGCTGAATGGACTAAATCCAAGAAGCCAGTGTCGCTCCCGTGGATCAAACAGAATCCTGAAAAGTTTGGATTCGATATAACAAAGGCCGATAAGATCTTTGATTTGCTGCTCAGTGAGAAGCTTATCCAGCTTTCTCCAAATCACTCGATTCCATCGGCCGATGAGTTGAAGAAACGCAAGTATTGCAAATGGCACAACTCGACATCTCACGAGACCAATGAATGCAAAGTGTTCAGAAGGGAGATCCAATTGGCTATTGAGTCAGGCAAGATCAAATTTGAAGACAGCAAGAAAGCCATGAAGATCGATGGTCATCCCTTTCCCAACAACTTTGCTGATTTCTCCTTTTCTGTTAATATGGTCGATGCTAGTGAAAAGGGGAAGGTCAAGGTGCTTACATCGGACCACGCCAAGAGTTCTGGTGCCATTGATCCTGTGGCTCAAGTTACTGTTGAAGAGCTACGCAGGAATCATCAGGCGTTTGGGCGTGAATCTAATGCTCCTGGTGGATATCGGCCACGTGTGACTTCCCAAATGCTGATCAACAAATACAAGAGGCAGCAGGCAGCAGTCCGAGCGTGGAGGGAACGCGAGGAACGACGGCGTCAGAGGCGTGAATATCAAGCAAGGCGCCATGATGAAGAGTTTGATGATCGGCGCCGACATGATTACAGGTCCGACGGCCGACGCCGATATGATGAGTGGTCCGATGACCGACGCTGGTATGATGACAGGTCCGATGATCGACGCCGGTATGATGATAGAGCTGATGATCGCCATCACTACGGTTATAGGTCCGATTGGTATGCAGATGGATGTCAAGCTTATAACCGGTACGATCAAGATGATGATCATTGGGGGTGTCCTTTCTTCGTGTACTGCTGGAACGAGAAGCTTAGACTGCCATCAAAAGCAGATTGTCCTGAATGCAGCTTCCAGTATGAAGAGTACAGAGCTTCCAAGAGAGGTCGACGATCAGTTCATGAACGGATCGGCGTCAGGATTGATGATCGTCATCAGAGAGATGAAGGCCGGGTTAACACTCATGGCCACAAAAATAATGAAGGCCGGGCTGATGCTCATGGCCCTGAAAAGACGGAAGAGAAGGCTCCAGTTCACAATCGGACTGAAGAACCTCCAATGAGGCCTGGACAGTGGTGCCCGTCAGGAATTTCTAAGTCCAAGAAAAGACGTGTGCAACGCTTGCGCTATAATGAGCAGATTCAGGAGCAAGAATTGGCAAAAGAAAAGAAGTGGCGCATCAAGATGGCCAATGATGATGAAGCAAGTACATCGGCCGCAATAAATATGGTTTTGATGCTGCCGTCCGATTTCGCTGCTCCTGATGAACAAGACGACCATGAGGTCGATTATGAACTGGAAGAAGCTGCTGCATGCTTGGTTCTGGATTCAGAGAAGGCAGTCTTTGAGAAGCCAAATGCAAATGGGTATCGGCACTTGAAGCCTCTGTACATCAAGGGATACGTTGATGGAAAGCCGATGACCAAGATGTTGGTTGATGGAGGAGCTGCTGTCAATCTCATGCCCTATTCTACATTCCGCAAGCTGGGGAAAGGGATTGATGATCTGATTAAGAGCAACATGACACTCAAGGACTTTGGCGGAAATGTTTCAGAGCCTCGGGGGGCAATTCATGTGGAATTGACCATCGGCAGCAAGACATTGCCGACTACCTTTTTTGTCATTGATGGCCAAGGTTCCTACAGCATGCTCCTCGGACGTGATTGGATTCACGCCAACTGTTGCATCCCATCCACTATGCACCAATGCTTGATCCAATGGCAAGGCAATAAAGTGGAGATCGTCCCAGCTGATGATTCGGTTAGCAT
Source organism: Alloteropsis semialata (assembly GCA_004135705.1). Lineage (NCBI taxonomy): Eukaryota > Viridiplantae > Streptophyta > Magnoliopsida > Poales > Poaceae > Alloteropsis > Alloteropsis semialata. Next base: position 153,867 of record QPGU01000380.1, on the reverse strand, counting down.
TGCTACAGCTGAGTCAACAATTTGGGAGTTTGAAGGAGTTGAATGCCTGTCAGGAAAAGTGTGGGATGGTGACTTCCTCAAGGTGTCCGATCAAGGACTAAAGCCGATCCAAGCAGTCGGCTCTGAGACATTGTTTTAAATGGATGATCCGACGAAAACAAAGGCCGATATGGTTAATCAATTCTTTCAGATATGTATTTTGGAAGTTCTTTTGTAAATTGAATCGGCCTGATTGTTATTTTACCTTGGGGGGCAAGGTTCGAGTTTGCTTGTTCACTAGTGTTACTCCAACATTCGAGTGAATTTGTAAAGCCGATGCTACGCGTCAGGCTTGAAAGCCGATGAAAAATCGCCTCAAGAACAAAAATAAGAGCCGATGCGGTGTGCATCGCCTTAGAGATTATATACAGCAAAAGAAAAGTGTATTATATCATTAAGCCGCTCGATGGCGGGGCAGGTTATCAATGTATCAGATTAACTGGGTAAGACAGGCATGTCTCAGTGTTCAAGGCTGCAGATATTTGACCACCAAATCAAGAGCAGTCTGACGGATCTTGTCAACATCGGCGATGGTTTTTGCGTCAGCCTCAGCATTCCCTTCTACAGGCTTGATTGTTTTATGGATCTCCTTTGCGGCCTTGATGTGGATTTTGTAATCTTCTTCGGCCTTTGCTTTCATGGCTGGGAGATCATTAAGCTCTTTCGTCTCAGCCTGGATGCTTGATAGAACTTGGGCAAGTTCCTGCTCTAGTTGTTGTTTTCTGGCATGAAGATTGTCGAGCTTTGATTGGATAAAGGCAGGACGAGCCGATAGTTCTGCAATCAGTTTGGTTGACTTATCAGCCTGGGCGCGTTCTTCATCCCTCGCCTTGATTAGATCTTGCTGAGAAGTCCGATTGATGATTCGGCGGTTGGCTTGCAACACTGGAAAGGAGTGGCCTTCTATATATGCCGCCGGAATCAGTGCTTCCTCCAGGTCCGATGGGAGTTGACCTTTTAGAGTTTTGAGGACCTTGCGAATCGGCTTTGCATTCTGGACAAGATCAGTGATGTCTTGGTGAAGGAGAGCAGATATGTCAAGCAATTTTTTCTTCACTTCGTCAGACAGCAAGCTTTGCCCAGAGCTGATTTCTTCTTCTTCAGCTTGCAGCCGATCAAAATCAACTGATATGGTCTGACTGGGTGGAGGAGTATCTTGAGCCTGCAAAGGAAATAATTAGATATAATATCAAAAAGCTGATATAATTATATCAGGCTAGAAAGTTTACTTGTTTCCAGGCCAGTTCTTGCTCAGCTCCAATCAAAGGGTTATTACTGCCCTGGATGTTTGCTTGGGCAATTTCGAGATCCGTCAAGACGTTCTGGATGATTTGCTAGAAGAAAGAAAATAAGAACAAGATGGATATCAATTATTGAATAAATCGGCTGATGATTACCGTTGTTTCTGGATCAGGGAGTTGTATCTGTAGAAGAGTTTGATCTTCTTGGCCCTGATCCATTTGTACTTGTTCTGCTTGAGGTTGCGGGCTTGATTGATGAGGCGACCCAGTTATAGTCCTTTCAGATGAGGATGTATGGCCCGAGTGTTCCTGAATTGGACTTGATTGCATCTGAATAGGACTTGGTGATTTTTGTGGGTCCGATTCTGGTACTTCTTCGGCCGATGGACTAGAGGACTTGATCGGACTGGGCTGTCGTGCAGAGGATTCTCCGATAACCTGAGTTTACAGAAAGAATTAATTTCAATAAAGAAAGAAGTCAAGTTAATAAAGTTCTTGGACTTACCAGAGTGGTCCTCGGACGTTTGGGAATTTTAGAGGACGTCTGCTTCTTCCTTTTCTTGCTATCACCATATATTGACAGAAGCTTGCCGATGGTGGGAGAGTCACAGCCGATCCACGGATCTGGCGAGATATTGCAGTAGACAACTTGCTTCCCCGATCGAGTCATCGTTGGAGGGGAACGATCGACGTCCTGGCAAAGGATTGTTCAGCAAAATAGAGTTATGTAAAAGAGAGAAAGCAAGTTCACAAACATTACCTCTGGTTTGCCCTTGAAAGCAGGCTGCAACTTCTGAATATAAGTTTTGAGGGCGATGCAGAATAAGTGTTGATGCCATTCAGCCCACCATGTGTTGAAGGTCTGATGAACTACAAGGCAAATTGCAAAAGTATCTAGATTGGTTTTGTCCATGGGAGGCTCAAGTCTGAAAAGGCGGTCCCACTCCAAGCCTGTGTCGATTCTTCCCCTCGGAAAAATTTGGTTGGTCAAAATCAGATAAGGTGGAAGCTGTCCTATGCCAAATTGTCGAGCAGCCAAGTTTGGATGATAGTATTCATATGTTGATTGCCCTGACTTGCCCTGACTAAGGCCGATTGGGAGAAATCGAGCACTGATGCAGGTTCGGAAAATTGCCAAGGCTTCTGAATCTGCCTCTACAATCATTGTTAATCTGAATTTGTAGGGCAACTCAAATTCATCGGCATGATCATACAAAAACCAGACCATTTTTTCATCGGAGATGCCCTTGTAAAAAAGTGCAAAATACTTGGAGGATTCCTTGCCTGATAATTTCTCAGCAGGAAAGCCCATGGCAGCTTCACCAAGTGAGGTACACCGACGCCAGATGATCTCTTCCGATTCAGGCTTGCTCTCTGGGAATTTAAGCCTTCGAACATCTACCTTGACAACTTTGCTCAGATGTAGCATTAGCCACATCTGGATGAACCACCACGGCCCGCCAAGGTTGGAGATGGGTGATCCAGCTCTCAGGCGCTTGGCGACTTGATGAAGCAAGTTGTATGTTGCTCCCAGGAGGAGTTGACCAAGGCTGATAACATGGTCACTCACAAGCAATTCGGCCAGATGTTGGAAGTTGCCTGTTGGACCAAGGGTGGTACCGCAAAAGAAAAATCTGTCCAACCACATGTTCAGAAAGGCCACATGTTCACGGTCGGTCACAGATCCAGTCCGATGATTCTTCTCCATATATCCCGTCCAACCGCCACAGCTCTTGGTTTTGAAGTGGTGTTTGACTTTGATATTGAGCTGAGAGGGACGCTTGTCGCCAGTGACATTGAGGCCAAGAAGCATAACCACATCAAGCAGTGTTGGGGTCATCGGACCATGTCCGAAAAGGAAGGCATTCAGAGCATCGGACCAAAAGTGTGATGCGGCGATCAAAAGATTCTCATTCTTGGCCATGGGGCCGATACTGAGTCCGATGCATTGGGCGATATCCAATCTGTCCCAGATTGCAGACTTGGAGGCCGATATCCTCAGATACCAGTTTTTCCATCCGGGGAGAACTGTCGGCCAGGAGCGAAATGCATTCTTCCAATCTTCGAGGTCAAATCCGGAAGTTTTGAATGGGAGGCGCAAAGTTTCCAGATTGATAATCTCGGCCGGATCCGGATCTCCCATTGGACCAAGAAAATAAACCCCCTCGGCTGCGCCCGAAGGGATTAGGGTTTGGGCACGAATATCCTAAAAGAAGATTGCGAAAATGGGGATAAATTTTAAAAGCCGAATTTCAGGCAGAAAGTAAAATCGAGATCAGTAGGGTACCTCTGGGATTGGATGATGTAGTTCTCCTACTGATGATTCCGCGGGTGTCGAAGAGGAGCCTGAGGCGAAGGCGGTTGATGAAGAAGGGGTTGAAGAGCTTGTTGCTGCCGCCATTGTTGAGGTCATGACCGCCGCCATTGTTGAGCTTGTGACTGCAGCCATGGTGGAGGGTATAGCAGATGGAGAACCCGCTGAAGCAGATGCGGAGGTGGAAGCGGATATCGAAGAATGGAGGGCACCCATGGAGGATGATTGAGCCATTTTGAGCAATTTGATGAAGGTTTGAGCGAATGAGAATGGCCGCTCGGGGAAGAGAGGAGGAAGAAGATGAGCAGTATAGGCTCTGGCGGAGAAGGAAAAGTGAACAGTGTAGCTACCGGCAGTAATTTTATAAGGTGAAAACGGTCGTGGCCCGAAGATTGAGGAGCCGTGCAGTACAAGGATGGTAAGTTTCGGCACGAAAATCGGTGAAGGAGTTATGATGACAGATACGAATTTTGGAACAAAATGATATTTTATTCCAAAATTGGGGGGCATGTGTTGACACCAGATTTTCGCACCTGACATACAGAGTCAGATGGTGACATGAGACTGTGCGGTGGACCCATTGACTGGTCAAAGCCAAAGGTGACAGAGAAGGAAGCCGATGCCAAAGAGGAGTCCGATGAAGCGGGAGTCCGATCCGATGGCGAATACAGGGAGGAAAGACGTGTCGGCTAAGAGGGAAGCGTGTCAGATTCGGGGACTATTTCCTTTTCAGAAGGTGTTTGAGAGTCCCATTGTATCTTAAGTTTAGTTTACCTTATTTAGTTAGTCTGGTCCGATCAGGACTCTCCATGACCAGGGTATAAATATGAACCCTCGTCCATTGTAAAGAACAATTCACACAATTCAATACAACCCGGCTTCACGCCAAAACCCTAGTAGTAGTTACCGACGAAGCTCATTGGTGGACGGGCTGCATCAGTTCTGATCTCCGGCTTACCAGTAAGTTAGTCAATTTATCGAACTAATATAGGCTTTGAATTGAGGCGCATCGCCCTTTCTCGTTTATATTGTTCAACCGATTTATCTCTGAATAATCAAGATTGATATAGATTCCCTACGTCGGAGCTAGATCAATATTGATTATTCAACAGATTATCGTTATCGGACTATACTTTAAGCCTAGATTCCCTACGTCGGAGCTAGGTATCAAGGTTAGTCTAGATTCCTACGTCGGAGCTAGAGTAATCTTGGTTACTAAAGATAGTCTTTGCGGTTTGTTGGAGTTGCTAGATTGGTTTAGATCTACGCCATGTGAATCAATTCTACTTCTTCGACGGCTTTGAGCATATGTCTTGGTCCGATTTAAGCAATATCTATCTTACAGCATCGTTCTATGTCCGATCTTGCTTTGTGGTTTAATCTGGTTGTTCTTTGAGCATTGCATTGGTGTAGATTCCCTACGTCGGAGCTGGATCTGTGTAATGCGCTTAGATTAATCTTTAACTGTCATGTTTGGTCTAGATTCCCTACGTCGGAGCTAGGTTCATCTTGATTAGTTAAAGGAAGCTTTGGTTATGCCTTATTGTTATTTGAATATTAAGTGTGGTGTAGATTCCCTACGTCGGAGCTGGATCTTGCTTAATTGTTCAGTAGCATATCTTAGAATCAGAACGTATCTGTTAATGTTTTATCTGCTTATGTTGCTTAATCTGATCAACACCTATGCGAGCATCTTGCTTAATTGACAGGTTAATGAATCGAATCTGGTTATCTAGCTATCTGATCTGATCATAGTTGGAGAAATCTAGATTCCCTACGTCGGAGCTAGATTTCTCTGAAAAGGCTATAGTCCGATCGGTTGGTTAGATGGTCCGATAAGATGAGTCAAACTGGCAATTAGACAAGATGGACAATGTATCGGCTTACACTGCGATTATTTAATATCTTGTTTCAAGACACAGCTGATCCATTATTTTACATATTGGCCTTGTTTTATGCTTTATTTCATTATTCAAAGGCTGGTCTGTTATATCAATCAAGGTCCGATCCTGATTGGTCCGATCCTGAGGTCCGACTTGATGTCTGATTGAGGTCCGATCACTCGGTCCGATTGACGTCATCATCGAGGTCCGATTCTGAGGTCCGATCGGTATCGGCCGATGCGTGTCTGATTGGGTCTTGGCTACGATTCGACGCTACTCCATCGTCTGAAATAGAGCCGGCACAATCATAGAGCAATTTAATTGTTTTATCCCCTTGTCAATTTCAGGTCAAATTGACTGGCACGCCGCGAACCTGAACTGGAGTGTAGACTGGCACTGGAGTGAAGCAGACTCTCCCCGGTCATCGTGTGCTGCACGCGGGAGATACGACTGCCGATTTTCCGCGTCAACAATGGCCTTCATTCCTCCGCTCTATGCTTGATCTTGGTCTTTGTCCAAAAGTTCATTTATAGCTCAAAAACCTGCGTAAACCAAAATCCTCCAAAAATACATGCATATGCGAAAATGGGGTTATTTCAAGTGCCAAGTGGCGGGTTAGTATATGAATTGGTCCCAAAACACCACTTAAATGGCACTAAAAGTGTACGTATAACGAGCGTCAACAGGCCTTGGTCTTTGGTACCGGGTGCAGAACCGGTACCAATGAAGGCCATTGATACCGGTTGGTAACACACCAAAGGGCCCTCCCATGTAGGCTACGGGGGAGGCCAATTGGTACCGGTTGGTGTTACCACCAGGTACCAAAGAGTATTTTGTTCTTTTAAAAAAATTGTGTGTTGTTTTTGTTTATTAGATGCAATTCGTCTACGTGTGTACGTACGCGTCATATGTCTCATGCAATCTTTCACAAGTTGTTTACAATTGACGAGCGAAATTGGAAGAAGGGGCGTATAGGGAGCGATATTGAGAAATATCATATATGTCATGGTGGTACTCTCCATTTGGATTCATAGCTTGGTCCATAATGAATCCAAATAGTTGGCCTGCAATAGCTTTTGCTTTTCCTCTCATTGGGAGCTCTTCATGGTAAAACGTCCTCTGCATTGATCACAATTGAGAACATTTTAACCTAACTATCCATGAGATAACACTAGATTATACACATTAAATAACAAATCATATGTAAGTATGAATGGTTTGATTTCATACCATGAGGTCTTCAATAGTCAGTTGTTTTGGACCAATAAAGCTATGGATCTACTAGCAGACATAGTATGCACATAGATTCGTCCCTTGTTCCTATCTAGCACATTGAAAGAGGAGAAGAATAAAGTTAGCCGTGACAACTATATATTAGTGTGATATGATGAGATATGAGGGTACTCCAGCCACATACTAGAAAGTCTGTCTTCACATCCATTTTGTCTTTCAAATTTCCTCGAATCATTTGCCCAGAAACGCATCCATGCCATGTTAATCAGGTCTAAAACTGGTTGGTAATCCTCCAGGGGTTTCCGCATTGAGTCCAGGACAAAAAATAACTGGTGTTTATGAGAATCACAAGGAGTATCCAGTGGAACCTGTAGATATATATACAAATACATGCACAAGTATTGAGAAAAAATTCTTAAAGTTATGCATATATATAGAGAAGTACTAACTTGAAATTGTAAGGCAGAAGAATGTAATTCCTGCTTCTTTGTCTCTACATGTACAAGTATATGTTGTCCACCGTCTGTAGTGGCTTACCAGATACAAGTACGGCATTTATCACCAATGGATCCATGACGACGACATCGTTGTATGATTTTTCGTGGCATGTATGGATCTCCATCCTACATGACAAAAATAAATTATTGTTGTTGCAAATTATAACTAGGGCAGCAAGTATTCTGAGAACAGATCAGTGAAACAAACTTACACAACCAAGCAGCTCATCAAAGAGAGGTCTATGGCATCTTGATGGTAAAACATATACGCATCCTTGAAATCTAAAATTAGGAGACTCGGCCCATGGAAGTAATCACAGTCTTGTATCAAAACATTGAGCATCTCTCTACCCTGTTTGGACATCTTAATGTACCGCATATGGAATCGGTACGTTTGAGTGGTAAGTAGCTTCATAGAAAATGGGGGCACCATTGGTTCGCCGTACCGAAATTCCCAATGTGTTGTTGTGACGGTGAGAGGCCCGTTTCCGCGACCATCTGAGCAAGTGCTTCGTCGTCACCATGCCAGCTAGGGTAAACCCTAAACAACTAGCACGACCCTCAGCTCTCCAAAAGGTGTCCCTCTAGCTCATTCTCTGCTCCTCGATGTTTAATGGCGAATGAGTTTATGCGTGGCGAATGGAACCGGGGCTATTTATAGCCCTAGGGAGCCCTAGGTCAAAGGGAAGGCCAAGGCACCCTGGAAATGGGCTAGGCCAGCCAGGCCTGTTCCCTAGCCGCCTCGTGCTCAACTTTCTCCCCAAGCCTTCTGGAACCTTCAGTAGTTGTCTTCTCTTGCATGTGGGCCTTGGACGTCGGTTGCTTTGGTATTAATTCGAGATAAGAATGGGAAATAGATCCTTCCAAAATCTCCATTTGATTTGCCTTGATCCCAAAGTCATTTGATCTTATCTTCAAGTACTTGCCCTTTAAAAATTCTTGGAGGATGGTTCACCGAAGATGAGCGTGAATGGGCTTCGAAACTCCATGGGCCGGCCGGTCTGGACCCTATGGGGCTGGCCGACCTGGCCCTCTCCATGCGCCTCTGGCCTTCATCTTTCTCCATGTTGTCCTTGATCATGAGCCTCGTCCATTTACGCTCCAAAATAGCTCAAAAACCTATGTAAATAGAAATCCTCCAAAAACACATCCATACGCGAAAACGGTCTAGTTATAGAGTATGATCAATAGTTTAGATGTCAAATTCATGCCATTATTGAAGATAAACAAGGGTAAAAAGGTGTTGCCAAGGAATGCCAACAATTGGCTGCCATCGTCACCACCGGCCTCCTCCTCGGCGTCGAAGATATTAGTGGCAAGTGCACTACCTTGTGCAATGGCATCCATCATAATGATTTCATTCATTTCATCTTCCGTCATCATCTTGGCACCTAAAACTGTATAAAATTACACTAATTTCTGTGAATTTCATGGAATTATAAGACAACTTCTATGAATTTCTACCAATTTCTATAAACTCCTATGAATTTCTATCAAATTCTATGAATTTCTATGAATTTATAAAGTATATATGAAATAACACTTAAAAAGTGTACATGAAATAACCTATAGAATGTATGCATGATATAAAACTTCATTAAATAAAACTACTACGAATATCTATAGTAATAATACAATTTCCTACAAATTCCAAAAATTTCTAGGATTTTCTATAGCCATAGTACAATTTTCTACAATAATACTTAAATAGTATAAATGAAATAACCCTTAAAAGTATAAATAAAATAACACTTAAAAAGTATACATGAAATAACACTTAACAAGTATACATGAAATAACACTTCATTTTATAAAACTTCTATGAATTTCTATAGTAATAATAATACAATTTCCTACAAATCCCAACAATTTCTAGGATTTTCAATAGCCATAGTACAATTTTCTACAATTAAATGAATTTCCTATAAGTATTATTTCGATAAGTATTATTCTTATAAGTAATATTCCTATAGGTATAGTATCATTTCAAGTTAAATTTCTATAAGTATAATATCATTTCCACAAAACCTTTCCTTTAAGTACAATTTAAAAGGAATTTCATATAAGTATTATTCCTATAAGCATAATGCAATGTTCTATTTATATTCATAATACAAAAATTCTAGGAAATAAATGACTATAAGATAACACATTAATTTCTATAAGTACTGATGCCATTTTCTAGAAAATTTCCTATAAGCTGTCACATTTCATTTCCGAAAATCATTTCCTACACATTTCCTATATATAATTTCCTACACATTTTCTAAACAAATTCATACAAATTTCATAGAATATTAAGACAATGCCTATGAATTCCTAACAATTTCTATGAAATAACAAATATTATTTATAATAAGCTATGATTATCCTATAATAATCTATGATGTTCCAATAACAATAATTAAAAAACTCACACCCACAC